>AWOL01S0032700.1:4821-28837 GCA_000715115.1 Nicotiana otophora
GCACGACAATTAGATGATTAAATATATACCAACAATTACCCAATTTACCACACAATATGCTCAGGACTTTAACTCAATAAAATTTACACATATAAGCCGAGTACGTACTCGTCACCTTGCGTACACGGCTTTTTACATTTCATAAATGGAATATAAGACTCAAAGCCTAAGGGGGTAATTCCTCCACTCGAGGTTAAGCAAGACACTTACCTTTTTGAAGTTAGGCCGATATTCCAAAATAGCCTTCTTGCTTGAATTGACCTCCGGACAACTCAAATCTATCCAAATTAATTGTATAACTTCATTAAAAATCGGAAATAATTATGGATAATAATACGTCGACTTAAAACTTTATTCCAAAAAGTCAACAAAAGTCAATGCGGGAGTCGCCCCTCGGAACCTGACATAATTTCATGAAACCCGAACACCCATTCCGATACGAGTTCAACCATACAAATTTTATTGAATTCCAATAACAACTCGACCTCCAAATCTTAAATTTTTGTTTTTGGTCTTCCATTTAAATCCGAACTAAAAGATGAATATAATCATAGATTCATGAAATATAATAACTTTAGGATATAGAACACTTACCACGACCAAGATTGTGAAAAATCCCTCCAGAATCGCCCAAATCCGAGCTCTAAAAAGTTCAATCAAAAAATGGCGAAATGACCATTTTTGGTCCTTAACATTCTGCCTAGTTTCGCACCTGCGGATTAATTTTCCGCATCTGCGGCCTCGCTTTTGCGAGCCAAGATGCGCATCTGCGATGATCACTGTCCAGCCACAAGCTCGCACCTGCGGAGGCATTTCCGCTTCTGCGCTGATCGCAGGTGCACATCATTTCCACTTCTGCGCTGCCTCATCGCTTCTGCATAACAAACATCGCACCTGCGATTGCACAGGTGCGAAAGGCTGTCCGCATCTTCGATCTTCCTCCAGCTCTGCCCATCTCACTTCTACGAGGTCGTAACTGCGCCTAAAATTCCACAGGTGCGAATCCAACAGCTGCTGCCATTTTCCAGCAGCTTCTTCCAAGTCCGAATTGCTCCGTTAATCTTTCGAAATCCACCCGAGGCCCCCGGTACCTCAATCAATTATACCAACATATCCAAAAATATAATACAAACTTAGTCAAGGCTTTAAACAACAACAAAGAACGTCGGAATTACGAATCGCGCATCTAATCAAATTATAAGTTTTCAAATCTTTCAACTTTTATATTTCGCGCCGAAATGTACCAAATCAATCCAGAATGACTTTAAATTTTGCACACAAGTCATAATTGACGTAAGGGAGCTATTCTCATTTCCAGAATCAAAATCCGACCTCGTTAGCAACTTTCGCGAAAATGTGTCGAATTTTTCAACTTTCCAACTGAATTTTCCAAAATATTATATTTTCCAACTTTCGCCAAAATGTGTTGAATTGTCCTACGGACTTTTAAATCCAAATCCGAACATACGCCTAAGTCCAAAATTATCATACGAAGCTATTGGCATCATTAAAATTCCATTCCGGGTCGGTTTCTCAAAAGTCAACTCCCCGGTCAACTCTTTCTATTTAAGCTTCAAAATAAGAATATTTCTTTAAATTAAATTCTGAATCTTCCGAAAACCAAACTCGACCACACACGTGGGTCATAATAAATATTATGAAGCTTCTCGAGACCTTAAGTCACTAGACAGGGCGTAATTTCTTAAAACGACAAGTCGGATCGTTATAGTCAAGATACCACTTTCCTCTTCTGTTTTTCTTGCGGTATTACTGCAAATTAGCAAATTACTGTTTCTTAGGTACCCAAGCTTTCTTGGGTCCTTTTTTATTCTTTGAAGTAGTAGCCTCAGAGTTTGATTTGGGTCTCCAAATCCACTCCTTTTTTATTTTTGAACCTGCAGTGGTTAGATATATGGCAAGCTTTGCCGCAATAAAAGCATGCAGGAGAGCTCTATTCAGATCCTTAATGGGATCCAGTAAGAGGTTTCTTTCTGAACATCTGTGAAGTCAACTTATTACACTTAACAGAGCTATGACTAGTTGACTTTCGTCACCCATTTCATTGCATCTGGATTTTATAGACTTCTTCTTGAAGCATATCTCTTTCAATTTCACAAACCTCCAAATTTAGCTCCCAGGCCTTCTTTTTTCTTTGAATCTTTCAAAGTTTGTAAAGAACTTTTTCAAGATCAATAATAGATAAATAAATAATTGTTGAAGTTCATTATATTTATGGAAAGGATGTAGCTCACTTTTCTTCAATTGAGATCAAACTTAGATTTGCATGTTTCTCATTGTCTGATTCATCTTCATCACTTTCTCCAAATGCCATGAAACACATGTTAGCCATCTCTTCACCATCAGCTTCTTTTTCATCACTCCATGCTCCAAAGAATTTATTCTTATGAAAATCTTTATTGATTTTCTTCTTTAGATCCAGGCATTCATCTTGTACATGACTGAATTTTCCACATTTATAGCATCTTCCATCATTATTTTTCTCATTTTCACTTGCTAGTCTTCCTTTTTCTCAAATATTGCTTGCCCTTTTTGCCTCCTCTGGTTCTTCTCATCATATTTGATACCACCCTTGATAACGTTGCTATATTTTCATCTTGTCCTCCTCTTCCTCCTCCTACTTCTTCTTCTTCTTCTTCTTCTTCTTCTTCTTCTTCTTCTTCTTCTTCCTATTCAACTATAGTAGCTTTGAATGCCACACTCTTCTTATTTTACTCTTGTACATATCTATTTAGATGAGTCTTTTAAAAGGCTATAAGATCTCCATACAGTTCATCATAGGAAATTTTGTTGAGATCTTTGCATTCTAGGGCGATACATTTAGGTTGCCATGCCGCAGGTAGACTCCTTAGAATTTTCCTGACTCGCTCTCCATTTTTCAGTGGTCTCCCAAATAACTTTAGATCTCCAACAATTTTGCACTATCGAGAGAATATCTCTTCAACAGATTTCCTTCATTTGAAATAGTTCATAATCATGGATAAGAAGGTTTTTCTTTGTTCCTTGACTTTGTTGGTTCCTTCATACGTGACTTCATATTTGTCCCACATTTTCTTTGCATTGTTAGAGCTTGATATTTTCTCACTCTTATCCACTTATGACGTTGTAAAGAAAATATTTTGCTTTAGCATTTACTTGCATAATGGCAGCCTGTTCGTAGGTATAGTCATCTAAATCAAGGGGATCAGATGATGTCTAACTTTTAATGGTCTTGTCCTTTTTTGCTGGTAGAACAGGGAGATCTCCCTTTGTGATCACGCGCCAGACTTTAATATCATATAATTTTACACATGTTTCCATACACGCTTTTAAGTGTGAAAAATACTGATCATTAAAGTAAGGTGGTCTTGTTTGAGAGTTTTCCTCTTGAAAGAGTGCTCTAACAATAGTGTTTGATCTCATGATCTTTTACTCACTTGTAGTTAAGCAAATAGTATTATTGTGAGATCAGTTCTGATACAAATTGAAACACAACAAAGGAGGAATGAATTGTGTCAAATTTAAAAATTAGTTGACTAACTATGATATTAGTCGACTCCTTTTCCTGTAAAAACTAGGTTAGAACAGAATAACAATGAAGAGAATTAAACAAAGACAGAACAAATGAGACATAGAGTTTTATACTGGTTTGTGTACTACTGTGGTACCTACATCCAGTTTCCTTGGGTCATAAGGGTTCTCTTATGTCTTCAAAGATGATTTATTACAATTGTCGTTATTTTCCTTCATTGACCACCAAGATATACAGACGGATGTTTATCAAGCTTTTTACACAACCTCTTGATTGATTTATTTTCTTTTTATCTTTTGTGACACTAGTAAACTCAATAGTACAGTGTTTGACTAAGAAATAGAAAGCTTGTATGTGAAGTTGCACATAGTTCTCTCCTTCTTCGAGTTCTTCATATAGGCAGTGGTTGATGTCTTGAGTTATATTCAGTCAACAAGATCTTTATTAAGTGTGAGCGAGATTGAGATATTTTTTGATTGAAGCAAGTACTTTTCTAAGAGATTGACCCAAGGGATGCCTATGAATCCATCAATAGATGAGGATTTGGGTTCAAATAATAGAAAGCGATCTCCTTCCTTGTGCTTTCCATATCTTTCTAAGGGATTCTTGGACAATTGTGTTGATTGAGAGTTGATGTCTCTATCTTTCCTTTCAGGCGACAGACTTACAGTATGATGAGTTGTCTAATTGATGCTCCTTTGATTTTCCTGTGATCTCGGATATTTGAAGTTCAATTAGCTCTTCCTCTTATCTTGATTACTTGATTTTAGGCATATCACTTGCATTCCTTTCCTTTTGCAGTTATCATTTCTTTCTCTTCCATTGATTTGTTTTCCTGCAAAAATTAGAATGAGATTAGTATTACCATTATTAAATGTGTCATAATTAAAACTTAAGGTTTAATGTAGCCTCCTTGCACCAAAAGTGATGGAAGATTGGACGATGTCATTACACAATTTCGGGGTTGTGACCAGCACTAAGATAGACAAAGGTAAATATGACAAAATCTACTAGGAGAGCTCTAGGGGAGGCGATTTTTGGCGACTCCTTTGTCAGTAAGCTCTTGCAATTTCCCACAGCCAATTTGGTTGCTAGGCAGCCCTCTCCATAGGTTGCTCAGCCTTCTCTTACCTCTCCTCCACTCCCCACGACCCTAAACTATGCTATCTGCTCAAACCAGCCGCTAAACCTTATTTATACCACTTTTAACCAACAAACCGGCCGTGTATCATCATGGAGAACCAACTTTATGTTGGATTGTTGAAGAGCATGATCGCATACTTTCTCATAAAGTCCTAAGTATACGATTGTTGGAAAATTGTCTTATGGTTGGCTTGAACTATAAGAAATGCTCAGATTAACTCCAAACCAATGTGAGATTAAAGGAGGTTGTCAGATTTGTTTTTTACATAATATACATGTGTTAATTTGATTAACTTTGGTAGAAGATTATATCCACTTAATGTCGAAGCCTTCTTTCTACATTAATGCCAAAGATGGATAGTATCAGATGTGATCATTAAAGTATGATACTTGGTTTAACCCTGATGAGGATACTACTATAGCAATGGCTTGGATATTATTTCCAACACTGCCTCCAACATGTTTTTTTAAAGAATTCCTCTTTTCTTTATCTACAGCTATAGGTAGGCCATTACAGGTAGATATGGCTACTCAAAACAAAACCAACCGAAGTTGTGCTCATGGGAAATTGGAGGTTGCTCTATTGGTTGAATTACAAAAAAAGAATTCTAGTTCAAGTTGGTAACGATGCTATATGTCAAGTTTGATCCGAGTGGGTTAAAATAAACTATGATTACATTCCAAAATATGGCAAGGAATGTATGTTACATGGATATGAATAAGAAGGTTGTCGTATTTTACATCCTGAATTGATCATAGAGAAGAAAGATGTTTACCCTTAAAATTTGATAGCAAATAAACATATAATGAGGTTCTAAGGTTATGTGATTTTACTTAATACCAATAGATAAATATGAAGATTAATTACAGAAATGAACTATAAAGTAAAGCGAACCAGTATTGAAATGGAATTCGACCCTCGAGCTAGTAGGCCCTCGAATTGATTGATACTAAAACAGTTAAAAAATAAAACAAGCTGATGGACAAGAGAGTATAAATTAAAGAGAGAGAGAGAGAGTTATATTGGCTTTTTTATACGAGAACAATGTGTCTTACAACTCCCCTTTATATAGTAGAGGAATTCTACTTATGGTATAATTCTAATTACAGAAGAAAATCCCATGATTAGCTAATTAATCATTTTTGATTTGATCCGTTCCGAGATTTACGCCATGATCCTCGACCAGTCACCGAGATTTATTGTGCTATCTTCGATCTTGCTCGATGTCTGTCTCGTTTGGCTTCGATCGTTACTAGCCTCAATCTCGACAGGTACCTCAGTTCTAAACTTGGTACCTAGTCCTCATGATTTAGTCTATTCCGTTACGAAGCCGTCCTTCGATGCAACCTCTCAGTCTTGGACAAATAGTAAAATTGGGCGGGCTCAATTTAACCATATACAGATAATTCCCTCATTATTTTGGAGTGGAATGACAAGAAACGAATTGAGCCTTCGATTTTTCTTACTCGACATGTGATGATGTCATCCTCATGATGTAAGCGACGGAAGTGATCGAAACATCCCGTCTGTACAGTTACCAAGGCATTAAATACGTGTCAGTCGATGGACGGCCACCGCCAATTTTGAACCGTCGTGGTGAAATCTATAAATAGCTCCTTTCTTCACCATTTCAAACTTCTACTTTCAAATTTCCAATCTCCAAAGCTTTTACATCTTCTAAGTTCTTCATCTGTAAATCTACGATTTTTACTGCTAACCTCTTCTTAGAACATCAAATCTCATCATCTCCTTAAAAGGAAAATGCTTTTTCATCGCGGTCGACCGGCGATAAAACACCGGTGGAGCCGCGACCTGAGGAGTGTGTTCCCGGGGGGTGCGTTCTCACTTCCGACTTTAAAACTGATAAAGCCTTGTCGATTCCTAGTCAATGCGAACCAGTATCGAGGTATATATGCTCGATAACTGAGGGATACCTTAAGCAGGTGAAGAAAGACTGCAACAGGGAAGGCAAAGAGGTGGTGATCCCGACACCCGAACAGCACATCACCACCCACGTGGAAAGGTCTCTAAGTGTTTACACTTACCCTTTCACACTGGGCCCCCTCGACCCAGTCATCGTTGATTTTTGCTGTCAATACCAAATAACCCTAGGCTAAGTCCATCCTTCCTTTTGGCGAATTGTTATTCTACTCCGATTCTTCGTGAGCAAAGTCAAGGGGATGCCTTTCACCCTCGACCACCTCATCAGGTTGTACAGCCCCTGCCTCAATCGAGGAGGGTTAATAAAACTCCAATGCCGGGCTACCAAAGTGTTGTTCCCGAGCATAGACGAGGACAAGGACTGAGGTTGGATGGGTCAGTTCGCTCGAGTGAGGACTTTTGACCTAATCCCGGCCGAGAAGATGCCATTTCGTGAGAAATGGAATATAAAGCGTAAGTACAATCCCACTGTTAGCCCCTATTTATTGTTTTGCTCCTTTGCTTCCTCTCATCGACATCCGTTTCCGTGATGTAGCGGTCTCTTGGATGCCCGGTACAATTCCTAACCTCAAGAACTGGGTTCGGGACCTAGCCTCGACCTCTACGTATGCCCAGTGCTCATGGCGCGATTTATCAAAGGGCCGATGGGAGGCCAAAACTCATTGTAAGCCTCTTTTCCACGTCTTTGATGATTTTGTTAAAGCGTTTTTTACTTAATTTCTTTTCATACAGGCCTTGGCAAGATGCTGTCATGAGGCCCTTATCTGGTGAGGAGGAGGAGACTTCGATCCCGGCACCGAAACCGGTGAAGGACAAAAAGAGGAAAAGGATCTCAACCTACGAGTATCCACAACCTAAGAAGAAGGCGGATCGGAGCCGAGGAATAACATCATCCTTCTGACCGAAGACTTTATTCGGCGTCTAAGGGATAAAGATCAAGAAGAGGAAGAAGACGACTCTGGGCTGGTGGCCAGAGTGGGAATAAGCACCGAGGCCCCAAAAGCCACTAAATCGGTGAAGACTACAGAGGCTCTGCCTCGATATGAGGGGGTCTCGGGAAGAGACTTGGGTGAAGTCCCGGAGTCATTGAGGATTGAGAATGCCTCCCATAATAATGAGCCAACGGTGGGTACGGCTGGTCTCGAGGGCCCTCAAGATGGAGAGAACGCCAAAGTGATCCACTTGGGGCAATAGAAATTGGAGGCTCCCCGATGATCCCCTCGGTTTTCGAGGAGATGATTCAAGAGGCTCGATCCTTGAAGACCCTCTCTATCGAAGGAGCCCACGGAATGAAGGATCCCTTCCCTGATTATTTTACTGGGGTCGATGATGCTACCGGCCTGAGTGATTTGGAGGTCTCGAGGAAGGACTCGGGCGAGGCATCGAGCCTTTTCAACGAAGCACAGCAAGCTTTGAATCGGCTAAGCCTTAACTTCCCTTGTTGGTATTACCCTTGTGTTCGTTTTTCTTTTCCTGTCTAACTTCTTTTCTTCTTTCAGCGTAGGCTTCAGCGCTTCATCGAGAAGCATTTTCTCGGTCTTGAGTTGAGCTGAGTCGGTATGAGGTCGACCTCCAAGGGCTCACAGAGGAGAAAAATGCCCTTAAACTTCTCTGTGGGCAAAAAGAAGTGGAGATCAAGGACCTCCGAGCCAAGTTGGCCAAGGGTCACCAAGATCAGACTGACCTGATCGAGCAGGTAATGAAAATCTTAAGAGCTAATGGGCTCAATTCAGGAACGGTGGATAATATTTCAATCTCATAGCTGCAGCAGAAGGTCGAGAGGATTGAGCAGCTCCTCAAGGAAGTCAATATGATGAAGGCGGAGACCTTAGGGTGGAAAGAAGGTATGGACCGCTTCGCTGCAAAAAAAGAGACTGATTTATCCCAACTGTCATCGGCCGAAAGTCAGCTTTGAGGCATGAGGGAGAAAAGCTCAATTCAGGAAAAGAAAATAGAGAATCTCGAGGCTCGGTTGGCTTCTGAAATTGCAAAGGCCAAGTCTGAAGCCGAAAAGGCAAAGGCCGAGGCAGAGGCGATCGTGGCCGTCTATCGGGCCGATGCTGAAGTCGCTCAAGTCCAAGCGAGAGAGGTAGCCGAGACTGCTCAAACTCGAGCATATTGGATTGTTGAACTCGCCAAATGCCAAACTCAGAGGGAAACCCTCGAGGAGATCCACGCTCGAGGTTTTGATCTTACCGACGAGATAATAAAGGCTAGAGAGAACGAAGCTGATGCTGGAGCGCTGGCCTCCTCCGATGATGATAGTGACGCCGAGAGCAAGAGCAGATCCGAGAGCGGTGGGGCTCGATGGGGAAGAAGCCGCCCCCGGAGAAATTTAGGAACCTTAGGATTTTTTACTTTTGATTTTTTGTGTAGGATCCTGATCGGACCTTGTAAATAATCTCATATATATAAATATCTCTTTCCGACTTGTCTTTATTTAATTTTATGCCTTGTGAAAATTTTGTTTCATTTATGCCTTATGAAAATTTTGTTCATAAGTTCGAGGCTTAGGCAATTTGATCGAAGTCGGACTAGTGCAGTTTTTATAATCGAGTGAGTACTTGCTCGAACTCGGAGTAGGGTGACCCTTAGGTTTTAATTGAGTAAGGATGATTTCTCGAACTCAAAAATAAAATGGCCCTTTAGGCTTTTGAATTAGGCCGATACGACCATAGTAAAAGGATTGGCTTTCTCCCCCTTTCGCCTTGAAAAGTTTATTGTTTGATTATATAAAATCTGTTGTGCCTTGGCATGAAATAAAGAATTTGTTCAAGAATTCGAACGACTTTGTACCCATTAGGGTTTTCAAGGGTCGATATTAACAAGACCCTTAGTAATTCAGTCGAGGGTAGCCTTTTTGACCAGTTTATGAAAATATTCGGAGGCCTATTTTATAACGGAAATCGGACATCTCCGAACCGTGTTAATTTGGTCGTGGCCTTAATCTTGGGGTTCTCCTTTAGGTCTTGTTCCCCTGTTATACTTTGAACTTGTTCGAAGTATCAGTCCCCGAGTGGTGTGGCCGTGGCCGTGGCCTATAAGATCGAGGGTTTCCTTTTTTAAGGTCTTACGATCTCGAGGTTTTAGTAATTCGATCATGTCAATTTTTTGGATGGCAGTCCTAGAGTGCGAGGTCAATTGTTCGAAGGCAGTCCCTGAGTGCGGGGTCAATTGCTCAAACTTTAGTTGTGACCGGGCCTTAAGTCAGTTTCCACAACAGATCACAAGCATGACATTGTAAAGTAAAAATTTCTTTAAGGCATGAAATATATAGAAAGAAAAATACTTTTTTCAATAGATTAACATACGTACATGTTTTTCATTAGGGCTCGAGTAATCTACATAGTCATGGTTCGTTCAACCATTTGACCCTTACAAAATTCGCCTATCGAGACCTTGTCGGCACGAAGTATTTTAGCCGACCTTGACCCCTGTTATTTTGAGGTCATATCTAGTATTCAGAGTTTGCCTCGATTTGGTACCGCTCTCGCGGCCCGCACCGAAACAGTGCCTATCCGAGGGTTATGCCCCCCAGTATTCGAGGTTGATTGTAAAGGAGCCTCAGATACTGTTGAATTGTTCTAAGTTAGCACGAACAATGGTTTTCTCATTGAAAACCTCACCGGAAAAACCCATTTGGGACAAAAATCGGTCTAAGGGAAAAAGAGTGCAACGCGTGCTTTCAGACCTAAGGACTTTGTGTTTGAAGAATCCTTCGATGTCTTCGATTAAACACCTGTAAATGGTTAGTATGAAATATAAATGAAAATGGAGTACCTTAGCAGTAATATCATTTGAGGAGTGATATATTGTAATTGTTTGGTAACTGTTTGCTGTTCATCGTGCTAAGTTTGTATGATCCCTTTCCGATGATATTGAGGACCTGATATGATCCCTCCCAGTTCGGGCCAAGTTTTCCTTCGATTGGGTCTCGAGTATTGAGGGTGACCTTCCTCAGAACCAAGTCCTCGATTTTAAAGTGTCAAAGATTGGATGTTCGATTGTAGTACCTTTCGATCCGTTGTTTCTGTGTGGCCATCCGAATGAAGGCGGCTTCCCGTTTTTCATCTAGTAATTCGAGGCTTGTATTCATAACCTCATAATTTGACTCTTCTATTGCATATCGAAACTTGACGCTAGGTTACCCGACTTCAACCGAGATCAGAGCTTCGGTGCCATATACTAAAGAGAACGGTGTTTCCCCCGTACTGGAATTTAACGTTGTTCAATATGCCCAAAGTACTTCAGGCAATATTTCTCTCCATTTTCCCTTAGCGTCGTTCAATTGTTTCTTTAGATTTTGAATGATGGTCTTGTTTGTCGATTCGGTCTCTCTGTTCCCACTAGGATGATATGGTGTCGACATGATCCTTTTTATTTTGTGATCTTCGAGAAACTTTGTCACTTTGCTACCGACAAATTGCTTTCCATTATCGCATACGATCTCGCCAAGCATCTTGAAACGGCATATAATGTGGTCCCAGATGAAATCTACGACTTCTTTCTCTCTAATTTTCTCGAGAGCCTGTGCTTCAACCCACTTAGAGAAATAGACAGTCATATACAAAATAAATTTAGCTTTTCCTGGGGCCGATGGTAGAAGGCCGACGATATCCATTCCCTATATCATGAATGGGCATAGGGACAAGCCTGGATGGAGTTGTTCCCCGGGTTGGTGAATTATCGGCGCATACCTTTGAAATTTGTCGCACTTTCGAACAAACTCTTTTGTATCCTTTTCCATATTGGCCCAATAGTATCCTGTTCTGATGACATTCTGAACCAATAATTCGGCACCTGAATGATTTCCACAGGTTCCCCAGTGGATTTCTCGTAGGACGTAGTCGGTATCTCCTGGTCCCAAACATATTGCCAATGGTCCATCGAATATCCCTCTATACAGTGTTCCATCTTCGGCCAATGTGTATCATACGGCCTTCATACGTAGAGTCCTCGATTTTCTAGGATACGATGGAAGTTTCCCATTTTTTAGGTATTCAATATATTTGTTCCTCGAATCCCAGGTCAGACATGTGGAGTTGATTTTGGCGTGGCCTTCTTCGATTACTGACCTTGAGATTTGTACGACAAACCCCTAGCTAATCTCATCATCTTCGACTGATGATCCCAAATTTGCGAGGGCATCGGCCTCGCTGTTTTGTTCTCGAGGCACATACTGTATGGTCCATTCTTTAAACCGATGTAGAGTCACATGTAGTTTGTCCAAGTATCTCTGCATTCCATCTTCTCGAACCTCGAAGATTTTGTTGACTTGGTTTACCACAAGCAAGGAATCACATTTGGCCTCGATGACTTCTGCTCCTAAACCTTTAGCTAGCTGGAGACCTGCAATCATGGCCTCATACTCGGCCTCATTGTTAGTTAACTTGGCAGTTTTGATAGCTTGTCTAATTGTATTACCCGTGGGTGGCTTCGAAACGATGCCTAACCCAGACCCCTTCACATTCGAAGCACCTTCTGTGAAGAGGGTCCACACCCCCGATGATGTACCTGTCATTATTAATAGTTCCTTTTTGACCTCGGGTACGAGGGCTGGCATAAAGTCAGCCATGAATCCGTTAAGATTTGAGACTTGATGGTTGTTCGGGGTCGATACTCGATATCGTACCCACTGATCTCGACGACCCATTTGGCCAATCGGCCTGAAGGTTCGGGCTTATGCAAAATATTGCGAAGATGATAAGTAGTCACCATGCAGATCGGGTGACATTGAAAATATGGTTTTAATTTCCTAGAGGCGCTTATTAGGGCAAGCACTAATTTTTCTAAGTGTGGGTACCGAGTCTCAGCCTCACCTAAAGTTCGACTAACATAGTAAACAGGAAATTGCGTACCTTGCTCTTCTCGAACTAGGACCCCACTTACCGCGATTTTCGAGACTGCTAAGTAGAAGTAGAGTTGCTCGTCTGCTTTTGGGGTATGAAGCAGTGGCAGGTTCGAGAGGTACCACATTAATTCTTCCAATGCTTGTTGGCATTCTGGGGTATATGCAAAACTATTCTTCTTTTTGAGCAGTGATAAGAACCTGTGACTTCTATCTGAAGACCTCGAGATGAATCGGCCTAGGCGGTTATGCGCCTTGTTAATCTTTGTATGGACTTAACATTGTCCATGACCGTGATGTCTTCGACTGCCTTGATCTTATCGGGGTTGATTTTGATTCCCTGATTTGATACCATAAAGCCGAGGAACTTGCCCGAGCCGACCCCGAATGCACATTTCTCCGAGTTGAGCTTCATGTTGTATTTCCTTAGTATATTGAAGGTCTCCTGCAAATATGTCAAATGGTCCTCTGCTTGCAGGGACATAACTAGCATATCGTCAATATAAACCTCCATTGATTTACCTATTTATTCTTCAAACATTCGATTTACTAAGCGTTGATAAGTGGCACCAGCATTTTTTAGTCCAAACGGCATTACATTTTAACAATAGGTATCGTACTTAGTGATGAACGAAGTCTTTTCCTGATCCTCCGGGTTCATTTGTATTTAATTGTACCCGTAGTAGGCATCGAGAAAACTAAGGATCTCGTGGCCAGCCGTGGCATCGATCATGCAATCGATATTTGGCAGAGGAAAAGAGTCTTTAGGACATGATTTATTTAAATCTTTATAGTCTATGCACATTCTAAGTTTATTTTCCTTTTTAGGGACTACGACTATGTTTGCTAACCATTCGGGATATCTTTACCTCCCGAATGGATCCTATTTTGAGAAGTTTGGTTACCTCGTCCTTGATGAATGCATGTTTTACCTCGAACTGAGGCCTTCTCTCTTGTTTAACCGGGAGGAACTTTGGGTTCAAGCTCAGTCGATGTGTAGCGATCTCCGACTGGATCCTTGTCATATCTAGGTGGGACCAAGCAAAACAATCCATATTATCGATAAGGAATCTAATGACTTTTTCCCTGAGCTTGGAGGTTAACCCCATACCCAGGTATACCTTTCGACTGGGTAGATGCTTGATCAGTATGACTTGCTTCATTTCCTCGACAGTCGATTTGGTGGCATCGGAATCCTCGGGGATTATGAAGAATCGAGGGATCCAGTAGTCATCGTCCTCGTCCGTTCCCTGCTTCTCCGACTGAGTCGAGGCTGGTGGTTATGGTTGCTATTTAGCTTCCTATTTTCCTTTGGACTCCGATCCCTTTATTAACAAAAGCGCTGATACCGGTATTACTTCGTCAATCCCGGACATCTCTTTTGCAACATATTGTTCCCCATACACCATTTTTACTCCATTCGGTGTTGGAAACTTCAGCATTTGGTGAAGGATTGAGGGGACTGCCCTTATGTTATGAATCCAGGTTCTTCCGAGCAGTGCGTTGTATCTCATATCACCCTCGATCACATGGAACTTTATTTCTTGAATAGTTCCGGCTATATTTACTGGTAGGGTGATTTCACCTTTAGTTGTTTCACTCGCCATGTTGAAGCCATTGAGAATTCGAGCTGTGGGTATGATCTGATCTTGTAGGCCGAGCTGATCCAAGACCCTCGATCGAATAATATTTGTCGAGCTTCCTGGATCAACTAAAACACGTTAAACCTGAATTTTATTCATAAGGATAGAGATTACCAAAGAATCATTGTGCGGTTGTGACATCCCTTCTGCTTCCTCGTCATTGAATGATAAAGTGCCTTCTGGGCCGCTGTCCGATCATACCCTGCTTCTCCGATCGTACCCTGCTACAAGATCAGATCGTACCCTTGAATAGTTCCGAGTTACTTCTCCGATCGTACCCTGTTTCTGGCCCGCTGTTTCTACGATCTGTGTTGTATGCTTGATACCAATCTCTGTTGGACCGGGGTTCTCTGTCGATATCTCTTTGAGTTCTGCCGATGGGCCTGTTTGGATAATGGAATCGGAAGGGGTCCCCGATTGATCATCCTTGACCCCGATCTTTGACTGGTACCGATTATATACATCGGCCTAGGTTACCGCTGGATATTCAATTAGATTCTGTTTTAGCTATCGTGATGCCACTGAACTGCGTTCGTTCAAACCCTGAGTAAAGGCTTGAACATCCCAATTATCTGTGACCGGTGGTAGTTTCATGCGTTCCATCTGGAACCGAGATACGATTTCCATCAACATTTTGTTGTCTTTTTGCTTCACCATGAAGAGGTCCGACTTCCTAGTTACAACCTTTATTGCTCCGGCATGTGGCTTTACGAAGGAGTCTGAAAGCATGGCGAAGGAATCGATGGAATTAGGCGGCAAATTGTGATACCATATCATTGCTCCTTTTGACAAGATTTCTCCAAATTTCTTCAGTAAATAGATTCAATCTCATCGTCTTCCAAGTCATTCCCTTTTATTGCGCATGTATAAGAAGTGACATGCTCATTGGGGTCGGTGGTCCCGTTGTACTTAGGAATTTCTGGCATTCGGAACTTTTTAGGAATGGGTTTTGGTGACGCACTTGGAGGAAAAGGCTTCTGTACAAGAAAAAGTCAGCCTGGGCTCACATGGTCGAAATCCGAAAGTAAGATCAAATCTCGATTACCCATTCATCCCCGAGTCCAAATATGTGATTTATTTCGAGATCGTACCTCAATTTGATGTCAAAATTGTAATTTTATAAAATTATTAGATTCTACCCAAAATCCCCCATTTCTACTCTATGCATCTTAGAATTGATAATGAAATTTCATGAAAAAGTAATGGAAACTGAATGAAAACAAGTTAAAGTTACTATCCTATGAAGCTCAGAAGAATTGCCCTCCAAAAATCGCCTCTATAGAGTCTAGGTCTAAAAAATGGTGTAAAATGAGCTAAGTCTCAAAATCCTCATCTTTTAACCAGCTGCAGGTATTGCAACTGCGAACTCTTGTTCGCAAATGAGAACTAGCCCCTGAGCCACAAATGTCGCAAATGCCACAAAGACTATGCAATTGCGAAGGCTCCCCTCCCGCAATAGCGATCCAAGCTTCAAAATTGCGAAGCTGCCCTCAGACCCACCAGTGTCGCAAATGCGACACATTCCTCGCAGTCACGAAGTCAACCCCCATCGCAAATGCGAGCAGAGGTTCGCAAAATGACTTATTGGGTTGTCATATTCTCCACCTCTAAAACAACGTACGTCCTCGAACAAACATAGAAATGTACATGAACTAGTAAAAAGATGCGGGTATCTACTCCTCATATCGCACTCGGACTCCCAAGTAGCCTCCTTAATCGGGTGACCTTTCACAGAAGGAATATCTTTTAGATCTCAACTTTCGAACATGTTGGTCTAGAATAGCCACTGACTCTTCCTCATAGGTAAAATTCTCATCAAGTTGCACTGTGCTGAAGTCTAAAACATGTGACCTATCGTCATGGTACTTCTGAAGCATGGAAACGTGAAATACCGGATGTACCCCTGCTAGGCTAGGAGGCAATGCAAACCTATAAGCAACCTCCCCAACTCTCTCCAAGATGTCAAATGGGCCAATAACCCTCGGGCACAACCTTCCCTTCTTCCCAAATTGCATCACGCCCTTCATAGGCGAAACTCAGAGAAGAACCTTATCACCCTCCATGTAAGCCACATCACGAACCTTCCTATTAGCATAACCATTTTGCCTGGACAAAGCTATGTGAAGCCTCTCATGAATTAATTTCACTTTCTCCAAAGCATCGCGAACCAGATCCGTGCCCAACAATCTAGCCTCACTGAGCTCAAACCAACCAACCGGAGAACGACATCGCCTCCCATATAACGCCTTGTACGAAGCCATCGGATACTCGACTTATAGTTATTGTTGTAGGCAAACTCCGGTAGAGGTAGAAACTGGTCTCACTAACCCCCAAATTCAATAGAGCATGCCCTCAACATATCCTCCAAAATATGAATGGTTCGCTCTGACTGCTCGTCCGTCAGAAGGTGAAATGCGCTACTCAGCTCAACCTGCGTGCCTAAGTCACGCTGCATAGCTCTCCAAAACTATGAAGTGAATTGCGTGGCATGGTCCAAAATGATAGAAATAGGCATACTGTGCAGGCGAATAATCTCCTTGATGCAAATTTGAGCCAAACCTTCTGAAGAGTAAAAAGTCATCACTAGGATGAAGAGCGCGGACTTAGTCAACCAATCCACGATGACCCAAACAACATTAGACTTCCTCAAGGTTTGTGGTAAACCTACCACAAAGTCCATAGTGATGCGCTCCCACTTCCACTCTGGTATCACCAACTTTTGAGTCAACCCACCCGGTTTCTGATGCCCATACTTCACATGTTGACATTTCAAACACCGAGAGACATGTCTAACAATGTCTTTCTTCATCTTTCACCACCAATAGTGTTGCTTCAAGCCACGATACATATTCATGACACCTTGGTGAATCGAATACCGCTATCTATGAGCCTCCTCAAGGATCAAATCTCACAACCCATCAATATTTGGAACACAAATATGGCCCTGCAGTCGCATAACACATCATCCCCAATCACTACCTTCTTAGCACCACCCTGCTACACCATGTCCTTCAACACCAATAAGTAAGGATCATCAAACTGGCATCCCTTGATGTGCTCCAACAAAGATGACTACGCCAGAATACAAGCGTGAACCTTGCTAGGCTCCGAAATATCCAACCTCACGAACCCGTTAGCCAAAGCTTGAACATCCATGGCTAATGGCCTCTCTACTGCCTGTATAAATGCCAAGCTACACATGCTCACCACCTTCCTACTCAAGGCATTGGCAACCACATTGGCCTTCCCCGGTGATATAATATGGTGGTATCATAGTATTTCAATAAATCCAACCATCTTCGCTGTCTCAAATTAAGATCCTTTTGCTTGAATAGATGTTGGAGACTCCGATGGTCCATATAGACCACACATGGCATTCCGTATAGATAGTGCCTCCATATCTTGAGTGCGTGAACAATGGCTGCTAACTCCAAATCATGCACGGGGTATAGCTTCTCATGGAACTTCGACTAACGAGATGCATAGACAATACCCTACCACCCTGCATCTATATCGTGCCAAGTCCAACACGCGATACATCACAATACACAATGTAAGCTCTCGATCTTGTGGGCAACACTAATACTGGGGTTGTAGTCAAGGCAGTCTTGAGCTTCTGAAAGCTCTCCTCACACTTGTCAGACTATCTTGAAAGAACAACCTTCTGAGCCAACTTAGTCAATGGGGCTGAGATAGATGAAAACCCCTCCACGAACTAGCGATAGTAGCCTACTAAACCTAAAAAGCTCTGAATCACTGTATCTCAAGTAGGTCTAGGTAAACTCTGAACTACCTCTATCATGTTGGGATTCACCTTAATACCCTCATAAGACAACAACACGATCTAAGAAGGTGACTGAGTCCAACTAGAATGCACACTTCAAAAACTTTTCATATAGCTGACGATCCCTCAAAGCCTGAAGTACAATCCGCAGATGTAATCATGCTCCTCCCTACTATGGGAATAAACCATAATATTATCGATGAAGACAATCACAAAGGAATACCAAATAAGGCTTGAACACTCAGTTTATCAAATCCATGAAGGCTACTGGGCATTAATCAAGCCAAATGACATCAGCAAGAACTCGTAATGACCATATCGAGACTTAAAAGATGTCTTAGAGACATCAGATGCCCTAATCTTCACCTGATAGTAGCCAGATCTCAAATCAATCTTGGAAAACACCTTGGCACCCTAAAGATGGTCAAATAAATCATAAATTATGGGCAATGGATACTTGTTCTGATGGTAACTTTATTCAGCTGCCAGCAATCATTTCACATACACATCGATCCATCTTTTTTCTTAACAAATAACACCAGCGTGCCCCAAGGTGAAACACTCGGTCTAATTAATCCCTTGTCAATCAAATCCTGCAACTAATCCTTTAATTCTTTCAACTCAGCTAGAGCCATGCAGTACAATGGAATAAAAATTGGCTGAGTGTCGGAAACCAAATCAATGCAAAATTTAATATCCCTGTTGGGTGGCATCCCGGCAAATTTGTAGGAAACACCTCCTGAGATGCACTCACAACCGGTATCGAATCAATAGGAGTAACCTCTGTACTAGAATCTCGGATGTAAGCCAAATACCCTAGACATCCTTTCTCGACCTTACACCGAGCCTTCAAATATGAAACCACCCCTCTAGTGGAGTGCTTGAGGGTCCCTCTCCACTCTAATCTAGGCAACTCCAGCATAGCTAAAGTCACAGTCATGGCATGACAATCCAAGATGGCGCAATAAAGAGACAACCAATCCATAACAAGAATGACCTCAAACCCACAATATTCAGCAACAAAACATCAACCATAGTATCAAAACTGTTAATAGTAAAACACAAGATCTGTACGCCCGATCAACTACTATAGAATCTCTAATCGGTGTAGACACCGAAACAAGACATCAAGAGAATCACGGGGCATACTCAAATGCAAAGCAAAACATGATGACACACAAGAATGTGTAGAACCCAGATCAAAAAACAGAGAAGCATCTCTATGATAGACTGAGATAATAACTGCTATAACTTCACCGGACAACTCCGCCTCAGGTCTAGCCATAAAATGCATAACAACATGGCTGGGACCCACCAATCTATCCTCCACCTCTAGGACGTTTACTCCCGAGATGAGCTCCACCTCTAACTAAATGACGTCAACCTCAAACTACCTAACCCCCGCCTCTAGTTGGCTGAGCGGGTGGTGGAGCCACTGGTGCTTGAATCATGACACGGGTACCCTGCTGTGACATGTTGCCCTACATCCTGGGACAATAATTCCTGATATGACCCGCACTCAAAGCATCCTCTCAACATGGCTGCTAAATATGAGGCTGACTTTGACGACCCAAATAGTCACTATAATAACTCTGAATCGGTGGTGCACTAACTAGATCTTAAGGTGCACTAATGCTAGCTGCTCAGAACGAGACCCATAAGCACCGCGACAGCCTGATATACACTGTGTGACCTGTCGTACTGACCGTACCGGCCTGATAGGATGGCCTCTACCAAAGGAACCCCTTTCTCTAGATGAGGCACCACTGAATCCACAAAAATGAAGGGGCCTATTGTCATAGGTTGCCTTTCTCGCTTGGCCTTTGATGCGCTCAATCCTCCAAGCGATCTCCATTACTTGAGTAAATGGAATATCGGACTCGGTCTCTCTATCCATCTGAAGTCTAATTCCATATGTAAGACCCTCTATGAACCTCTGTAACTTCTCCTTCTTAGTATCGATCACTATAGCTGCATGGCATGACAGATTAACAAACTGTGTCTCATACTGAGTAACGGTCATGCTACCCTACTGAAGGCGCTTGAACTGGTGGCGCAACTCCTCTCTAAGTGAAGGTGATAAATTTCTCCAAGAACAACTGCTAGAAATGAGCCCATGTGAGAGGAGGTGATCCCGCAAGCCTGCCTAGCTCATACACCTGCTACCACCTTTTGGCGGAACCATGCATATGAATTACGGTAAAATCAACTCTGTTGGACTCCACTAGTCCTATGTTGTGCAAAATCTCATGGCAATGGTCCATGAAGTTCTGGGGTTCCTCTAAAGGTGCACCACTAAAGTGAGGGGGGAATAATTTTGTGAACATGTCCAACCTCTTCAGTTCATTAGCTGACATCACGGGTTTGTCCCCAAGCTGTGTAGCAATAATATGCCAAACCGCCCCAATTGGTAGAACTGCTAGGATCTAATAACTGTGGGTCATCTACACTGGGGTGTGAGTAGCGGGAGTCTGGGCTCCTCCTTCGGCCTAAGAAATAGCTGGTACCGCAGGAAATACATCGGTCTGAGCCATATTCTTCATGAAACCAACCATGCAGACTAAGTAATCTTGAAGAACTATTGTAGCAATGAACCCCTCTAGAACATGATTTGGTCATAATGGCTCAGTCGAAACTAGGATCTCATCATCCCTCTCTATTTGAGGCTCGACAAGGGGTGTCACTGTGTGTGCCCTAGACTGAGCTCTGCTTCTACCTCTACCTCTACCCCAGCCCCTAGCCCAGGTAGTGGCTGTAATCTAGGGCTCAGGCTCCCGATCAGCTACGGATGACGTCGCGTCCTTACCATCTAAGAGATAGTAAGAGAAGAATGATTCAATCTTATGACAGAACAAATTCGCACGATAGAGAAAGAAAGATAGTGAAGTTTCCTAAAGCCTTATTGCCCCTACAAGATAAGTACATACGTCTCCGTACTGATCCTCTAAACTTTACTAAGCTTGCTATGATTCTTGAGACCTATGCAATCTAGGGCTCTAATATCAACTTGTCACGATCCAAAATATAAACCATGGGGTCGTGATGGCGCCTAACACTTATTGTTAGGCAAGCCAACATTTGCAACAATAAGCAAGCAGTTTAACAGTTAAAAACATTATAATAAGATAAGGAGTGAAGTCTCATAAAAACATAATAAGACGACAACAAAATATTGTCCAAAACCATTCCCAAAATTTGGTGTCTTAAGTACACGAGCCACTAAAATACTACACACAAAGACTAAAATGAAATGCAATATTGTCTGATACAAGAAAAATAGAAATAAAGATAGGAAGGAGACTCCAAGGTCTGCGATCGACGTGCAGCACTACCTCAAGTCTCCTGGAAGGAAAGGGTTCGAGAAATCAATGTTGAACGACGATGGGACCAATACAAGGGTCTACACAAAAAGTACAGAAGAGTAGTATGAGTACAATCAACCCCATGTACTCAGTAAGTATCGAGCCTAATCTCGACGAAGTAGTGATAAGGCTATGACAAGACACTCACTGTAAACTTGTACGAGGATTAAGCAGAGAAATAATACAGTGTAGAGAAATGAATAATTACATAACAAATGTAATAAAAGAAGTAAATAACAGAGGGCCCCAGAATAACATCATGTCACCACCTCGTAACACACAACAGTAATGAAGCACAACAACCAAGAACAACTATATAACATTCTTTCTGTTGCGGCACGAACCCGATCCCAAATATCAATAACAAAATATTGCGGCGTACAACCCGATCTAATACATAATAATACTATTGCGGCGTGCAACCCGATCCATAAGTATAATAACACTGTTGCAGCATGTAACCCGATCCACATATATAATATATCATTTTAGTGTGCAACCCGATCCATATTTAATAATACTGTTGCGGCACAACTCGATCCACTATATCAGTAACAATCTTACAACATAACATAAAAAGGAACTAAAATGCATAATTCTCTAAGGCAATCTGATATAACATAGTAGGGTGAAACAGGAAACAAGTAAGGCAATAAGGCAAGTAAAGGCATGAGACGGATAAAAGCGTTTATCTAATAACATGTAAGAGCACATAACAATAAAGTCATACAGTAACTAAAAGTGTGAAATAAGCTAGGACATCTAACAATTAAGGGCATGTAACAAGTAAAGGTAGACGATAAATAAAGACATGAATAAGTGGAAGCATGTAACAGATTAAGGCATGTAACAAGTAAAATCACATAACAAGTAAAATATAGAATAAATGAAAGCATTGTATAACTAAAGATATGCAATAAAGTTGTACACCAGGCATGCTTGAACCCATGACAATACATATACACCGTCCTCACACATAATTCACATAGCAAATAGATCAATCAAGTCTTAATTCCATCAAATCAAGGTTAACCGTGATACTTACCTCTTCCCAGAACAATATCAACAATCCAACACGACTTTCGCTTTAGAACAAGCGTCCAAACCATCTGAATCTAGTCAATTATTGTTCAAAAAAGTCAAAACAAGCTTTAGAAACTACACTCGTACAAAAAAGATTTGATCTTTAAAATAATTGGAAAAGTCAAAATATGTCAACCTGGGCCCACGTGATTGAAATCCAAAATTAAGATCAAATCTCGATTATCCATTCATCCCAGAGTCTAAATATGTGATTTGTTTCGAGATCCGACCTCAATTTGAGGTCTATATCTCAGTTTTACAAAATTTCTAGTTTCTTCCCAAAACTCCTAATTTTTACTTTATTAATCTTAGATTGATAATAAAATTCCATTAAAAAGTAATAAAAATTGAATGAAAACAAGTTAAAGTTATTAACCTATGAAGTTAGGAGAAAATTGCTCTCCAAAAATCGTCTTTATGGAGTCTATGTCTCAAAAATGGTGTAAAATGAGCAAAGTCAGAAAATCCTCATCTTCAACCTAGCTGCAGGTATTGCAATTGCGAACTCTTGTTCGCAATTGTAATGTCCACAAGCTGGTCGCAATTACAAACTAACCCCTGAGCCACTAATATTGCAAAAGCGACAAAGACTACGCAAATGCAAGGCTCCCCTTCCGCAAAAGCGATACAAGCTTTGCAATTGCGAAGTTGTCCTCAGACTCACCAGTGTCGCAAACGCGACACATTCCTTGCAAATGCGAGATCTGAAGCCCAGCTACACCAGCAAATCTCAGCTATGCCAAAATCAGTTTGCAACCTATCTAAAACTCACCCGAGCCCCTTGGTCTCCAATTCGAACATTTAAATAAGTGCAATAACATCATACAAACTCGCTTGCAAGCTCAAATCATCAAAATATATTCTAAAATCAAGAATTGATCATCAAAACCCAAGATTTTCAAAGTTCAAACTCAATGTTTTCAAACTTCTCAGATAAAACGCTGAAACGGCCTCGGGTCACCCCGGGACCCCAACCAAACATGCGTACAAGTCTTAAATTATCACACGAACCTACTGAAATTGTCAAAATACTTATATGAGGTCGTTTATAAAAATTATTGATCGTGGTCAATTTTAGCCACTTTCAATGTCAAAAATAACATTTTCTTTAAAAATTCACATTTAAACATTTTCGAAAATCGACATGGATCATGAACGCAAGTCATAAATCATCAAATAGAGATATGAGAGGTCTCAAAACATAAAATAGGAAGCTAGTACTCAAAATGACCTATCGGGTCATCACTATATTGTCACGACCCAAACCGATGGGCCGCGACGGGTGCCCGAGTCCTACCTGGTGAACACCCTTGAGAATGCGTATAAGATAAAACATGATTAACATCTACTGAATTACGAGAATAACATACATGAGGGAAATTTTCCCAAAAGACATATGTACATATACGTGCAGAATACGTAGGGCGAGCCGACAAGGCTGCTATAGACAAATATATACCAAGCACTGGAAGACGGCAAGGCCACATACTATCCAACTATACATACTGTCTACAGACCTCTATTAGAATATACAACTGTACAAGAACGGGACTGGGCCACGGCATACCCATATATGTATACAAGCATATCGTAGCAACATCAAAAACAGCTCTGGATTAAATGGAGCACACCAACTCTCGCTGATCAAGGATCCTAAGAAGGGGGACCGTCAGCTTGTCTAC
>AWOL01S0032706.1:0-19528 GCA_000715115.1 Nicotiana otophora
TAATTCCTCTACACCCAGATCAACTGCCATGTTCATGCCCAGAATACATGCTTCATACTCGGCAATATTGTTTGTACAGAAGAACCGAAGCTAGGCTGTGGCCGGATAGTGCTGACATGTGTGCGAAATTAGAATTTCCCCAATCTCCATGCCTTTTGCATTTACAACCCCATCAAAGAACATTTTCCAGGCATTGGTGCTCTCCGGAACTTCTTCAACCGAGTTTACTTCCCCATCTTGAAAGTAAGTGCTTAGGGGTTGGTATTCATCATCAACTGGGTTGTCAGCTAGATGATCCGCCAAGTCTTGGGCTTTCATCACCGTATGGGTGACATAGACTATATCAAACTCGATGAGCAGGATCTGCCATTTTGCTAACCTTCCAGTGGGCATTAGATTCTAGAATATATACTTCAAAGGATTCATCCTGGTTATGAGATATGTGGTGTAAGCCAGCAGATAGTGTCTGAGCTTCTGGGCGACCCAAGTTAGGGCGCAACATGTTCTTTCCAACAAAGTGTATTTAACTTCATAACTGGTAAACTTCTTGCTCAGATAGTATATGGCTTGCTCTCTTTTCCCGGTCACATCGTGTTGCCCCATGACACAGCCAAAAGAATTTTCCAAGACTGTCAGGTACAAGAACAAAGGTCTTCCTGGCTTGGGTGGAACCAAGACTGACGAATATGGCAGATATTCTTTGATTTTATCAAAAGCTTCTTGACACTCATCTGTCCATTTGATTTCCGCATCTTTCTTCAACAACTTAAATATGGGCTCACAAGTGGTAGTAAGCTGAGCAATGAATCTGTTGATGTAATTCAACCTCCCTAGCAATCTCATGACCTCTTTCTTGGTCCTTGGAGGGGGCAAATCCTGAATAGACTTTATTTTTGTTGGATATAATTTGATACCCCTCCGACTGACTATAAACCCGAGAAGTTTCCAAGACAGAACTTCAAATGCACATTTAGCTGGGTTCAATTTCAAGTCATACATGCGCAGCCGCTCAAAGAACTTCTTCAGATCTCGCACATGGTCTTCTTGCGTTCTGGATTTAGTGATCACATCATCCATATATACCTCAATTTCCTGGTGCATCATATCATGAAATATGGTAGTTATAGCTCTCATGTAGGTTACCCCGGTATTTTTCAAACCAAATGGCATGACCCTGTAACAGTAAGTGCCCCAAGGTGTGGTGAAAGCAGTCTTTTTTGCATCTTCTTCATCCATCAGAACCTCGTGATATCCATCATAACAATCCACGAAAGACTGTATCTCGTGTTTAGCATATTTATCAACAAGAATGTGCATGTTTGGAAGTGAAAAGTTATCCTTGGGACATGCCTTGTTCAAATCCCGGTAATCAACACATACTCGGGTTTTTCCATCTTTCTTTGGCACTGGAACCACATTAGCCAGCCACGTGGTGTATCGGACCACTCGGATCACACCAGCTTTCAGTTGTTTCATGACTTCTTCCTTAATCTTATCACTAATGTCGGTTTTGAACTTTCTTTGCTTTCGTTGGACCGGTGGATAACCGAGATAGGTAGGCAATTTATGTACCACCAAATTAACACCCAGCCCTGGCATATCATCATAAGACCATGCAAACACGTCTTTGAATTCAAACAAAATTTGGATCAAGGCGTCTCTGGTTCTTTCATCAGCGTGAATGCTTATCATGGTTTCTAGGATCTCTTCTGAACTACCCAAATTAACTGGCTCGGTTTCATTTATGTTTGGCTTAGGTTTATTCTCAAATTGTTCCAATTCTTGATTTATTTCCCTAAAAGCCTCATCTTCATCATATTCTGGGTCTTGATTCATTATTTCAAAGTTAGATAGCATTTTAGGATCTTGGCATGAAGTCTGTAAGTATGTCATGTTATTTAAGTCCACATTATTAGAACTGAAAAGAAAAAGATAAGAAAAATAGCAAAATCAGAACAAAAGAAAGTGACATCTATGGGTGATGAAATATTGACTCCATTTCATTGAATTGAAGATATGAGGGTTTACATTAGAATAAAAATACAATAAAGTAAAACATTCCAGTTACACCCTAAAATAACTCGTAATGTAGAAGAGATGGCAAGACTGAACTACCGAGACTCCCGCCTGACGGGGAATTTGGTAGCCTCCCAGTTCTGAAGCATGAAATCCGGCCCCATATACTGCACCACGGCATTGCTCGTGCCTTCCCATGGCTGGACCATGTGGGACTCATATAGCATTTGTTTCAAGGCTTCACATATATCATCGATTTCTCCGACTATGAAGGCCTCTTTTTTTCTTACACATACTTTGGTTTGGAAAATGATTGGGCGAGATGTGGAATGGGTTGGGACAGGACCCACCCATTTTCTTTGCACTTATCAGCCCATGTTCTATCGGCCTCTGTAGCTTGGAAGCCCACACCAAAGCACTTCTCATTGGCGATTGGGATAATAGGCCCAGTAATGCCTTGCAGAGATACCCCGAGCCCCTTTCCGGGCTTGTACCCATTTCGAATCATTTGGGTGACAACCATGACCGAAGAATTAGACAAGCAAGGTTGAGGTAATGGGACCCCTTCTTCAAATTGGTTGGCAACCACAATTTTGAAAGCTCGGTACACAATATGCTCACTGCCCTCCCTAGATTCAGGACACGGTACTGAAGGGTCCTGGTAGATGGATTGCTCATCTTCTCCGTGGATAAAAATCTCTTAATTTTTATATTTAAACTTGACTATTTGGTGAGGAGTGGAGGGAACAGCTCCAGCAGCATTAATCCATGGTCTACCCAGGAGGAAATTGTATGAGGTTTCCATGTCCAAAACCTGGAAGGGCACCTCAAAATCCATGGGGCCAATAGTCAGAATCAGATCAATTTCTCCTATTATGTCTCTCTTGACCCCATCAAAAGCTCGTATGCAAACATTGTTTGCCCGGATTCTTTCTATTCAGATCTCCATTCTCTGGAGTGTTGAGAGAGGGAAAATATCAACCTCTGACCCACTATCTAACATCACTTTTTTCACATAATAGCCCTCACATTTGACAATCAAGTGGAGGGCTTTATTGTGAGCGGCTCCCTCTGGGGGCAAATCATCGCGGTTGAAGGAAATCCTATTGACCTCAAAGAATCTGTTGGCCATTCTTTCCAATTGTTCGACAAAAGTATCAACCATGACGTATGCTTCATTCAGTGTTTTGAGGAGCACTTTATGGTGTTCATCCGAACTCAGCAGCAGAGATAAGAGTGAGACCTCGGAAGGAGTCTTCCGAGTTGGTCAACTATTGAATATTCTGATGTTTTCATCTTTCTGAAGAAATCTTCTGCTTCCTCATTGCTTACAGGCCTTTGGGACGATATCTGTTTATCCCTGCTCAGCTTGGACTTCTTTAGCTCTTCCGGGGTGTGGTGCTTCCCAGGCTGATTCACCTCGTTCACTTCTCCAATAACCTCTTTCCCTTTGTATGTAACCACAATTCTATTGTAGTTACATGGGACTACGGTGGGATCTTTCATAGGACTTTGTGGTGCGATGCTAATAACTATGGGTTCAGTCAGCCTGGGTAAATATTACCGACCCCCGGGCCACATAGGTCCCCCTTGGCACAGCCAATATAGCCTTCCTTTCCTCAAATTTCTTGGGAGTGTAGAGGATAAGTTGTTCTTTTATCGGGGCCTTGGGAACATAGAGAACCACATTGTTTGCAGGTACTGGCCTATTTTTTGTTTCAACAGCTTGAGGAATCAGAGAAAATTTCTTTTCGGCTTTGGCCGGTTTGAACGTCGCTTTAGGTCTTGCCTTTGACTTGGCGATGTCAATGATAGCCTTCAATGCCGGGTCAAACTCTTTGTCCTCACAAATTATACCAATGACTGGCCCATTATTGTGAGCTGGTAATGGATTGTTAGTCACATTAGGGATCTCCTCATCCCTCAGCACAATTCTTTTCTCTTCAATCAAGCCTTCGACAGCCCTTTTGAGGGCCCAACAATCTTCTATATCATGGCCTTCTATTCCTAAATGGTATGCACACCTGGTACCGCCCCTGTATGATGGAGACTTGGGATTTTGCCGATTGGAAGGCACAGGTTGCAATAGACCCAGTTGGATTAATTTCTTAAGCAGACTTGAGTAAGATTCACCAATAGGGGTGAAATTGTTTTTCCTAAGAGGCTCACGAGGGCGTGGATTATGTTGGTGTGCATTTTGTGGTAGGCAAGGATTATATAGATCTTGATAGGGATATTTATTTTTGGGAGGTGGAGCGCAGTTTGGTTGTAATGTTGTTAGGTCAGTGTGTAAGGTTGGGCATTCATGACCTCATAATGAGGCGGTGCCACGACATAAGATGCATCTTGATGTGGGAAATAGTGTTGTGGGGTTCTTGGTGGCATATAAGAGCGGTCAAATGATCGGCGAGGCCCTCTTGAACCCGAAGCCATCATGGCTCCTTCCTCTCTCTCTTTTTGCGATTAGCCAAACCCCCTGAACCGTTCTGGATGGCTTAGGAGGTAGCTTCCAAGGTAACTTGACTCAATATCCGACCAATTTTCAGACCGTTCTCTACCATCTCCCCAATCTTGATGGCCACAGCATATGGCTTGCCCATAACAGACATCATATTCTGGAAGTAACCAGTCTCCTAGGCTTGCAGGAAGAGTGTAACCATTTATTCTTCGTCCATGGGTGATTTTACTCTGGTGGCCTGCTCGCGCCATTTGATAGCATGCTCGCGAAAACTTTTTGCGGTTTTCTTCTTCAAATTAGACAGTGAGTTTCTGTCTGGAGCGATGTCCACGTTGTAATGGAATTGTCTGAAAAAATCTCAGGACAAATCGTCCCATATATGCCAGTGGGAGATTTCTTGATCTATGTACCATTTCGAGGCGATTCCAGTCAAGCTTTCTCCAAAGTAGGCTATCAACAACTCTTCTTTCCCACCAGCCCCTCTCAGCTGATTGCAGTATCTTTTTAAATAAGCAATTGGGTCTCCATGCTCATCATACTTCTTGAACTTTGGCATTTTGAAACCACCAGGTAAATGAACATTTGGGAACATGCACAAATCTGAATAGGAAACACTTTTTTGGCCACTCAGGCCTTGTATTTTTTTCAAGCTCTATTCCAAGGTTCTCATCTTCCGAGCTATTTCTTCCTACTCGAGATTCCTAACTATTTTTTCTTGCTCAATCGGGGACTCATATTGTGGCTGTTAAGCGTACGAGTCTGGAGTAACATGAGTCAGGTCAGACTGAAATTGCGGGCCTTAGAAGGTGAATGTTGAAGGTTCAAAGCATATCCTGGCACGATTGGTTGTGCCATGGCGAAGGCCGGTGTTGCGGAGAACAACGTTGACGGTGCTACGGAGAACGGTGCCTGGGGGCGGATCACAAAAGGCATACCGATGAAGTTGGATGATGTAGAAGGGTACCCAAATGGGACAAATGGGTTAGACATAGGGATGGTGGTAGTTCCAACTGTCCTTGGGACCAGCTCGGTGAACCCGGGAATTGCGCTTGGTGGTTCCCTACCTTGGACCAGGTGTCCTACATTTCCAACATGAGGAGATGCAACATCTTGTTTTCTTCGGCAGATACCGACTTGGGTTGTGAAATAGCCAGCTCAGGGCTATCCTCAGTGTTAAAAATACGGAGATTGCTTTCTGAAGCCATTGGAACCTTTCCTTTGGATCTTGTAAAATAGGGGTGAGAAGCCAGATTACCGATAAAACCAACCACCTGAACAAGACCTAGCTAAAGGCATACACAACAACCTTGTTAGTTTTGAGACATTTAACATATAGGAAATCGCATATTGGGATACAGTGCACCTAAACAGTTTAAACGTTTCTACAATGTTTTTGCAACGGCTGCATGTTTTATCCCGGCTTTCGCCATGGNATTGGTTGTGCCATGGCGAAGGCCGGTGTTGCGGAGAACAACGTTGACGGTGCTACGGAGAACGGTGCCTGGGGGCGGATCACAAAAGGCATACCGATGAAGTTGGATGATGTAGAAGGGTACCCAAATGGGACAAATGGGTTAGACATAGGGATGGTGGTAGTTCCAACTGTCCTTGGGACCAGCTCGGTGAACCCGGGAATTGCGCTTGGTGGTTCCCTACCTTGGACCAGGTGTCCTACATTTCCAACATGAGGAGATGCAACATCTTGTTTTCTTCGGCAGATACCGACTTGGGTTGTGAAATAGCCAGCTCAGGGCTATCCTCAGTGTTAAAAATACGGAGATTGCTTTCTGAAGCCATTGGAACCTTTCCTTTGGATCTTGTAAAATAGGGGTGAGAAGCCAGATTACCGATAAAACCAACCACCTGAACAAGACCTAGCTAAAGGCATACACAACAACCTTGTTAGTTTTGAGACATTTAACATATAGGAAATCGCATATTGGGATACAGTGCACCTAAACAGTTTAAACGTTTCTACAATGTTTTTGCAACGGCTGCATGTTTTATCCCGGCTTTCACTATCTCTTTTTCACTCTGTAATTATTTTCTTTCATTTTCACTCTCTCTTTCTCTATTGTTTTGTCATTCCTCGTTTTCTCTTTTGTCTTTATCACACTTTTTTTCTTTTTCTTTCACTTATTGCTTCTCAATTTTCTTTTTATTTTTTTTATTTTTTATTTTCACTTAGATTAATTATGGCTATGATCGAATCCGATGGAGATTGTCTACGTATCATGACGCCGCATGAATCAGACCATTACGTAGTTCAGGATGATTATGAATAAAGTAAATAAACTAACTCTTTTTAAAAAGAAATTCCGAAAGAAAGACTTATAAAGAAGAAAGAAAATATTTTTGGATTTCGATTTGTTTTTGTTTTTGAGAATTTTTGAAAAGAAAGACTTCTAAAGAAGAAAGATTTTTTTTTGAATTTAGATTTTTTATTTTGTTGTTTTTGGAGAAAGACTTCTAAAGAAGAAAAAAAAAATATATTTTTGGATTTTGATTTGATTTATTTTTTTTAATGAAAGACTTCTAAAAAGAAAGAAAGAAAGTATTTTTGAGTTTAAATTTTTTTTTCTTATTTGAGATTTTCTTAGGAAAGACTTCTAAAGAAGGAATTAAAGAAAAATACTTTTAGATTTTTGAAAATTGGAGGCCGCAACCGATGAGGTTTTCCTACGTATCTCACATCCGGTGAGAATCAGACCCGCGTAGTTCGGTCAATGTTGACGGAACAGGGGAAACATGACACTTGAAAACTTTGGCTCATTTTGAAATGACATTTCTTTTTCACTTTGTTTTTCAAAATTTCGGTAGAGTTTTGGAATTTTTCAAATTCCTGGATTTTCAGAACCGGGTAATTTTTCTCTCCTACCTCACTCTTTATTTTTCTTGGTTTTCTTTTCCTATTCTAGAAGCCGATCAAAATGCAAGCCGAAACAAACATATGTACAAGTAGCACGTAAAATGCATCAGGATGGTCTTTTATATTGGGTACACCTGTCCTAGACGGATCCAACTCCTGTGTTAAGTCCCCAAAGTTAAATTCACATGATGCAAACAAACGTTCCTACTAGGGTTCCGACAGGAGGGTATGTTATTCTAGGTTTAAATCCTGGGTGTGTTGTTCTAGACCTGGCTTACCCGAGCGGATAACTCAAGCCCGGGGAGGGGGGGAGCATACCTGGAATATAGAAGCTTCACCGGCTTTGCAACTTGTCCGATCTTCATTCTAAAATTAGGGGTATGACTCTAACAGAAAAGAAGCCACGCGAAGCGCACACTTTCCAGAAGATTTAGAAGACTCAAAGAGAAAAAGGGTACAGTTCATACAATATCAAAGCGGTAAAGAGCGACAATTAGCACATTAGCACATAGGCCAAGTAAAACAGTTATTCTAAGCTCGAATTTTGAACCCTGAACCAGAAGTTCTGGGTTCGTTTCCCCAGCAGAGTCGGCAGAGCTGTCACACCTCCTTTTTCTGAAGAATAGGGGAGTTTTTCCAATTTAAGTAGCATTATTTGAAATGAGATTATTTATTTAATTAGAGTAGCCATTAGGAATAATTGTTATGGTGTCCCAAATCACCGATTTATTTTAAAATTTCAAATAGAGGAAATTGACTCTATTTATGGTCCGCGAATACAGAAGACCGGGTAAGAAATTCTGTTAACCCGGGAGAAGATGTGAGGCACTCCCGAGTTCCGTTTAGCACGGTTGCTTAACAATTAATACTTTGCTTAATTATCTGATTACATGTTTTAAACCTATTGTGTATTTTACTCTTTACCGCTTTTAATTATTTATGTAACCAATTTTAGTATTTATGGAATTTATTTGAATAAGTCGCGATGTCGCACACTCATTGTTTTTGTACATATTACAANCATCCCGGCTTTCACTATCTCTTTTTCACTCTGTAATTATTTTCTTTCATTTTCACTCTCTCTTTCTCTATTGTTTTGTCATTCCTGGTTTTCTCTTTTGTCTTTATCACACTTTTTTTCTTTTTCTTTCACTTATTGCTTCTCAATTTTCTTTTTATCTTTTTTATTTTTTATTTTTACTTAGATTAATTATGGCTATGATCGAATCCGATGGAGATTGCCTACGTATCATGACGCCGCATGAATCAAACCATTACGTAGTTCAGGATGATTAGGAATAAAGTAAATAAACTAACTCTTTTTTAAAAACAATTCCGAAAGAAAGACTTATAAAGAAGAAAGAAAATATTTTTGGATTTCGATTTGTTTTTTTTGAGAATTTTTGAAAAGAAAGACTTCTAAAGAAGAAAGATTTTTTTTGAATTTAGATTTTTTATTTTATTGTTTTTGGAGAAAGACTTCTAAAGAAGAAAAAAAAATATATTTTTGGATTTTGATTTGATTTGTTTTTTTTAATGAAAGACTTCTAAAAAGAAAGAAAGAAAGTATTTTTGGGTTTAAATTTTTTTTTTCTTATTTGAGATTTTCTTAGGAAAGACTTCTAAAGAAGGAATTAAAGAAAAATACTTTTAGATTTTTGAAAATTGGGGGCCGCAACCGATGAGGTTTTCCTACGTATCTCACATCCGGTGAGAATCAGACCCGCGTAGTTCGGTCAATGTTGACGGAACAGGGGAAACATGACACTTGAAAACTTTGGCTCATTTTGAAATGACATTTCTTTTTCACTTTGTTTTTCAAAATTTCGATAGAGTTTTGGAATTTTTCAAATTCCTGGATTTTCAGAACCGGGTAATTTTTCTCTCCTACCTCACTCTTTATTTTTCTTGATTTTCTTTTCCTATTCTAGAAGCCGATCAAAATGCAAGCCGAAATAAACATATGTACAAGTAGCACGTAAAATGCATCAGGATGGTCTTTTATATTGGGTACACTTGTCCTAGACGGACCCAACTCCTGTGTTAAGTCCCCAAAGTTAAATTCACATGATGCAAACAAACGTTCCTACTAGGGTTCCGACAGGAAAGTATGTTATTCTAGGTTTAAATCCTGGGTGTGTTGTTCTAGACCTGGCTTACCCGAGCGGATAACTCGAGCCCGGGGAGGGGGGAGGGAGCATACCTGGAATATAGAAACTTCACCGGCTTTGCAACTTGTCCGATCTTCATTCTAAAATTAAGGGTATGACTCTAACAGAAAAGAAGCCACGCGAAGCGCACACTTCCCAGAAGATTTAGAAGACTCAAAGAGAAAAAGGGTACAGTTCATACAATATCAAAGCGGTAAAGAGCGACAATTAGCACATTAGCACATAGGCCAAGTAAAATAGTTATTCTAAGCTCGAATTTTGAATCTTGAACCAGAAGTTCTGGGTTCGTTTCCCCAGCAGAGTCGGCAGAGCTGTCACACCTCCTTTTTCTGAAGAATAGGGGAGTTTTCCAATTAAAGTAGCATTATTTGAAATGGGATTATTTATTTAATTAGAGTAGCCATTAGGAATAATTATTATGGTGTCCCAAATCACCGATTTATTTTACAATTTCAAATAGAGGAAATTGACTCTATTTATGGTCCGCGAATACAGAAGACCGGGTAAGAAATTCTGTTAACCCGGGAGAAGATATGAGGCACTCCCGAGTTCCGTTTAGCACNAAAATCTGCAACTATTCAAGTCCAGCATTGAATTGCAATTAATCTGAATAACGTGAGAGGTTCATAGCCTAATTAAATTGAACTAATTACATCAATAAATCAACCAATCAATTACGGACATTATTTTACAATCCAGTATCAAATGCTACAGAATTAGGCATCTATAACTGCTACTTTCATTGAGGAAGCACTATGGAACCACTGCATTCTATAATCAGAATCCATTGAGTTAGGTTTTGTAAAGTGAATCTAAATCAAAGGTGACTAGATTCCCGGATTTATCATCCTTGAAGTCACATTACACATGAATCTTATTTAAACTCAATAAAATTTTTAGTAGTGAACTATTCACGAGAGTGATAATAACTGAAATGGCTTAGTCCAAACATACATGTTAAAGAGATGGAAATTTAAATAAAACTTCATCAAAAACATATTGGATCTATTGAATCAACATGGACATTGCATAGACAAGTTAGTATTTTATTTATGATCCAAATAGAAAATAACAAAGGTCGATGAACGCACCTATTAGCAGAGAAACAACAACAAAGAACAAGGAGAAATCTGAACTTTAAAGCTACAGCTCTACCACAGCAGAGTGAGTACAACAACAAAAATAGTGAATTTTTAACTCGAACAACTATGAAACCCAGAATATGCAGCAACAAAGTAAGGAAGTAGAAAACAGTCTTGAAGCTTCCTTTTTTGTTTTTGGTTTTTCTGCATTTAAATTGAATTTTTCATAGTGTTTTCTTTGAGAGCAATTAGTGAGGGTGAGGGAGTGTATGTGAGATTTCTGCAGAGAATTCGTATATCATGTGTGTGAATATAGGTCACTTATATAGAGTGTAGGGGTGTGCCCTCTGAGGGAAAAACTCAGAGAGAGTGTAGGGAATCTGTCAACTGAAAATTAGGGGAGAAAGCATCTTGTTTTAACCGAAAATGGACAGTTGTGCTTCAGCTATTCTTTTCCTATTTTCCCAGCCCCTTTTGCTTATGAAATTATCTTTTTTTACACCAGATTTGACCTAATTTATTTGTTTTGTTGCACTTTAAACCCCTCTCTAGAAGCTTCCTACTCAACTACTTAAGATTCCTGATTTGCTTATTTCTTTTAGCTCCCTTGTATTGTTAGTAACTACAAACGGCTATCACAAAAACTTATATGGATTAAAAATCACAACACAACAAACAATATTCAAACTTCAACCTATTTTAGATGATTAACCTAATTTAAACATGTAAATAACTAATCAAGATTACTTTAACCTAATTAAACTGACTGTTATGCATCTAAAACATTGACCTAATACAGAATTAATGGATTTCAAACTCCCTACTAATATGAACATGCCAATCATATGAAAGAGCACATTAACAGTCAACTACTGATGCACCATAGAAAAATCAATTCAAATGACAGTTTAGCAAATTCGGCGAAGTATAATTAAAGATAACCTCAAATATGCTGTTAATTAAACTGAAACTAATCTATAACATGTAATTCAATCAGTCAAAACACAAAGAACTCCAATCAATCAGTAAATCATGCAATTAAGTAATGAAAAGAAAAGAAGGATTACCCATTGACGACATCACTGTCGGCCTCCAAGAATCCGAGCGGTAATCGATATCGTTACGCGGGTAGTGATTCAATGCTTGAAAAGAAGAGATAGTGGTTGCATGTAACGATAACGATCGTAGCTTGGCCAGAGAATTGAATGCAGAGAGATGGAGAGGAAAGAAACCTGTCAAACCCGTGGAGATTTTAACAAAATTAATGACTAAAGAATGTTATGAAACCAACATCAATTGATAGCTCTCAATAGGAGCAGTCGACTGATGTAGGTCATAGCAGAAAGCAAGCTCGGATTAGAAGAAAAATTTAAAAAAGGGCGAATCTAGGGTTTTTGATATTTTGAGATCTAAAAATACACGAGTTTGGTGGGGATTTTGAGAAAATCAATAGTGAATTTGGACTGAGGATGAGTTGAGGAGTATGGGGTGAAGATTTGAGGTAGATTGGTGGTGGGGAGCCACCGTGGGGCGATTTCCGACGGCGGCTGTGAGAGAGAGTGAGAATGAGAGATGGGGGCAAATGAGGTTGGTCTCTAGGGTTTTGGGGGCTATTTCGGACAGTTTTATGGGATGGGGAAACCAGTTCCGGCCTGTTAGATCAAGACTTGATGAACGGTGGGGATGAGATCGGGATTAAATGGGGTCGTTTTGGTTTTTGGGGGAATTGGACCGGATTGGGGATTGGGCTGAGCGAGATTTTGTGAGGCAATTGGGCCGCTGAGATTACTTTGGGATAGTTCGTAATAAGAACAAACAACCTCTTTCTTTCCTTTTTCTCAATTTCAAAAATTATCATTTTATTGAACACTCCTAATTCCAACTGATTTGCAAAATTAACCTATTAACCCGTAGTGTACTACTCTACTAATTGAGCTTATTCAGTCAAGGATCAAGTAGGATTTTATTTGATTGTAATGTAGGCTGCGGGTAATGTATGATACATTTGGATATATTGACTGCACCTTCCTAAGCACTTTAATTTATACAATTGGCCGTTCAAAATCCCACATGTTTTGTCAAACCATAACTCCACCCTTACATCAATTTATGTCAACTCCCCACTTCTTTAAGCACACATACATCAAAAGTTACCACTATCAATGAATATTTGCACAATAATGCAACTATATTTTTTCAATTTATGTGGCTCTTATTTGTTTTCAAAACAGTGCACATTTCTCTTTATTTTATTAGTTCCACTCAAAAGCCAACCAACACTCCACACTTTAACTTTTACAAAGTTCATACCAATTTCAAGTGCTCGCGAGAGGTAAAATGGGTAAGGCTTGTAATGTGATTGTCAAAGAAATAAGATTACAGGCTCAAAGGGGTTAACTAAGATACATAACAAGTAGGTGGGTACAACATATAACTAGCTCAACAAAGAAACGCCTATCACTTCCAAGACTGAATAAAACTACTATTTTGCTTTGCAAACATACGAGGTAAGTTCTAGACATCAAATGCAATACACAGAATACATAAAATCTCACACACACATGGCACAAATCTCACTCAGGATTGGACTCATCAAGACACTCTAATCAAAGTAGTTAAGCAAAATTAAGTTCATACAATTTAAGGTGCTTATACATGAGTCAAAACCTGAGCCTAAGCGTCACAACTAAAGCACTTACTATTCTCAAGGCATAATAAAGTCAAGAGATATTGCTTTCATTTAAAATCACAACATAAGATCTCCTACTCCTAAAAAGAAAACGACACCAAGTTCAAACAAAACCCTTGGAAAAGAACCGCGACACAAAGAAAAACCAAGGGGGAATTCAGACGCTACCTAAAAAAAAAATCTTTTGTCTTTTTCTTTCGACTTAATCCCTCAAGAAACTTGTCAAATGACATCCATCATCGGGAAAAATAAAAAAATTTCAAATTTTCAATCAAATGAATTACAAAAACACACATAGACATTTATACATTCTATACATATGTACATCCCCACCCCACACTTTAAATTGTGTCATGTACCTATCACACACAAATAAAAAGAAGACGTAAGGACAACTTCCCTAAACATCTACTCGGGGTTTGAGTCGAAGTTGGGCTCCATCCCTCACGCCCGAACTAGTGCACTCATCCATGCAGATAGCTTCTTCTCAGCCTTCTTGGGGTACACCCAACACTTATCCTTTTCACTCACTGCAGCCTTCTCTGTTACGCCCTTCACTTTCCACATAACACTAGAAGCTAGCTTCTGTCTTTTTACCCCCGTTTCTACATCCATCTCAAAAGTCACAGTTTCCTCGCACACCCTAAGCATGAGTTTTCTCTCATGTATATCTAATATTTCTCTACCCGTTGCTAGGAATGGTCTTCCTAGGATGAGGGGGACTTCCTTGTTCTCTTCCATATTAACCACTATGAAATTCACAGGAAATACAAACTTATGTACCCGAACTAAGACATCTTCAACTATTCCTTCGAGTATTAGAGTCGTTTGGTCTACCAGCTGCAAAAATATTAGTGCAGACCTTATCTCTCAAATATCCTTCTCCAGTTTCCTGTAAATAGATAGAGGCATTAAATTAATTATGGCAACAGAATCACATAGAGACTTATCAAAATTAGTAGTGCCTAAAGATCAAGGTATGATAAAACTCTCTGGATCTCCACACTTTTGTGGGAGTTTGTTTTGCTATACTGCAATGTTTTGTGAGCTTGACCACTAAGGTCTCTCTATTTTCCTCTTCTTTGTCAGGATCTCCTTCAAGAACTTGGCATAAGCCGGCATTTGTGAGAGCACTTCTGTGAATAGTAGGTTTATATGAACCTCTTTCAGCACATCTAAAAATCTCTCGAACTGCTTGTCCAGCTTTTCTCTACTTAGCTTTTGGGGAAAAGACAGCACAGGGATATGCTTGCTCGCCTCAGGTTCCTCCCTTCTCAAGTTTTCTTCCTTCTTCTTTTCGACACCACTTTTCAGCTGCTCCCCTCTTTATTTTTCATGTCTCATATCTTTGTTGATTGGGGTGAGATCTTTCAACACTTGACCATTTTTTAAAGTTACAACATTCATTGTTTCTTTGGGACTTCTTTCTGTATCAGCCGGGAGTGTTCATGGGGATCTTCAGACATTAGAGTAGCTAATTGCCCAATCTGTCTTTCCAGGCTACGAAATGATGTACCCAATTCTTTGATAGTTGCATCATGGGCATCAAGCCTCTCATCCGTCTTGATAATAAAGGTCTTCATAAGATCTTCCATGCTGGGTTGATTCGGCTGTGGAGATTGATACTGCTGCCTCTGCTGATTTTGAAAACATGGAGCTCCTTGTTTCTGGAATCTGGGGTTGTTTTGTTTCCATACATTTGCAGTACCCCAGGTGAACTCCATGAAAAATCGGGGTGNGTCTTTTTACCCCCGTTTCTACATCCATCTCAAAAGTCACAGTTTCCTCGCACACCCTAAGCATGAGTTTTCTCTCATGTATATCTAATATTTCTCTACCCGTTGCTAGGAATGGTCTTCCTAGGATGAGGGGGACTTCCTTGTTCTCTTCCATATTAACCACTATGAAATTCACAGGAAATACAAACTTATGTACCCGAACTAAGACATCTTCAACTATTCCTTCGAGTATTAGAGTCGTTTGGTCTACCAGCTGCAAAAATATTAGTGCAGACCTTATCTCTCAAATATCCTTCTCCAGTTTCCTGTAAATAGATAGAGGCATTAAATTAATTATGGCAACAGAATCACATAGAGACTTATCAAAATTAGTAGTGCCTAAAGATCAAGGTATGATAAAACTCTCTGGATCTCCACACTTTTGTGGGAGTTTGTTTTGCTATACTGCAATGTTTTGTGAGCTTGACCACTAAGGTCTCTCTATTTTCCTCTTCTTTGTCAGGATCTCCTTCAAGAACTTGGCATAAGCCGGCATTTGTGAGAGCACTTCTGTGAATAGTAGGTTTATATGAACCTCTTTCAGCACATCTAAAAATCTCTCGAACTGCTTGTCCAGCTTTTCTCTACTTAGCTTTTGGGGAAAAGACAGCACAGGGATATGCTTGCTCGCCTCAGGTTCCTCCCTTCTCAAGTTTTCTTCCTTCTTCTTTTCGACACCACTTTTCAGCTGCTCCCCTCTTTATTTTTCATGTCTCATATCTTTGTTGATTGGGGTGAGATCTTTCAACACTTGACCATTTTTTAAAGTTACAACATTCATTGTTTCTTTGGGACTTCTTTCTGTATCAGCCGGGAGTGTTCATGGGGATCTTCAGACATTAGAGTAGCTAATTGCCCAATCTGTCTTTCCAGGCTACGAAATGATGTACCCAATTCTTTGATAGTTGCATCATGGGCATCAAGCCTCTCATCCGTCTTGATAATAAAGGTCTTCATAAGATCTTCCATGCTGGGTTGATTCGGCTGTGGAGATTGATACTGCTGCCTCTGCTGATTTTGAAAACATGGAGCTCCTTGTTTCTGGAATCTGGGGTTGTTTTGTTTCCATACATTTGCAGTACCCCAGGTGAACTCCATGAAAAATCGGGGTGTCTCTGCCCCATTGCATTAAAATTATAGTTTCCTACAACATTCACTTCCTCAGTTGAGACTTGACACTCATGCACATTTTGCATCACAAGCTGTGTGGTGTATATTTTGCATCGAAGCTACAGTTAGCTTTCATATTTCTTTAGCCATAGCATCAAGTTGTAGTTGCGCAGATGTAGTAGCATCAACTTTGTGAACACCAGTTGATTTTCTTTTTTCCACACTATTAGAGGGCCACTGATTAGCGTCTTCAGATAATTCATCAAGAATTGTAACTATCTCCTCTGGAGTCTTCTCCATAAAGGGGCCTCCAAATGCATTGCTCAATGTTCAACGCGGGGTCAGTGTCAATCCATTCTAAAAATCCTGGAGTTGCATCCAGAGTTCAATTCTGCTATGTTGACACCTTCTAACTATGTCCTTAAACTGCTCCCATACTACAAAAATAGTTTCAATCTCTTTCTCATAGAGTAGCTGAGGAGGGATATTTATCAAGAAGTTTTCTGGTCATTTCCTCCCATGTTTGAATTTATCCATTTGGAAAGCTTCGAAGCCATTGCTTCGCATCATCTTTAACTGAAAAGGGGAATGCCCTTAAATACACTGCATCTTGTGATAGCCCATTGTATTGAAATGTGTTCATAATCTCCTCGAAGTCCATCAGATGCATGTTTGGAACTTCGTTTATCTTTCCTCTGAAAATACAGTTGTTTTAAATGGTTTGAAGCAAACTTTACTTCAATTCAAAATTATTGGCTGCAATTGGAGGTGGTTTAACACTTGACAATCCTTGATTGTAGACTGGTCTGGCGTAGTCACCCAATGCTCTACCAAGCCTTGGTACCGCATTCTCGAACTGGTCTTCAATCAAGGGTCAATTTAGATTGAATCTTTGACACCTATTATCTTCGACAGTTTCCTCAGCAGCTCTATGGGCTGCCTCAGCAGCTGCCTCTACCTCATTGTCATCGTTATTAGCCGTGTGTTCTTGGTTTGAAGGTTGCCCCAAGAACCTTACGGTGAACTCTTTCTCTTTCCTCAGTTGTCGCAGGTGTTTTTCCAATTCCGGGTTGTAGGGTATTACTTCTTTACAAGAAGATCGTGTCATACACTACGGATTGATCCTGTTGCCTGCACATGGAGGAGAAACATGTGATGAACAAAATAAAAGTAAAAAAAAGTAAAATAACTTCCTGAATTAGCACTACAAACTATTTTAAGCACTATTGAGTGTCAATACCGGCAACGACGCCAAAATTTGACGAGCACAAAACACACACTTAAATTCTGCTCGCCAGTCAAAGATAGTATAATATAATATCGTGTCCATAGGGATTGGAGTTAAACATTATTGTCATAGTTTATAGCTTGATTGTTATCCAAGATAATCAATATTTGATAATTATGTGATTAAAAACTAAAATTAACTAAGAATCTAGAGCTAATTGACTATGACAATCGCAATAAAAGTAAGCACGGAAGATATCAATGGGAGAAAGTAGGGATTGATTGGATAGGTGCAAGATAATTGTCCGGGATTAACTCTAGTTAATTCACTCCTAATGTTCAAGTGAGTCTCTCGAATTCACTCAATTATTAGTTCAAACGTTTCATAGAAACTACTCTCTCGATTAAGTCTCAACCTCACAATATAAACTAATTTAAGCTCGGTGGAGATATGCAAGAATTCGTAATGGATTGGTCTTTAGGAGAACCTCTTTCGATTATCCTCCTAACTAGGTTTAATCAATGATTCAACTAGCCTCTTTCGATTATTAAGAAGAATTAATGAACTCAACCAATAGGATAATGAGAAAATATCACAAGTTATGCCTCTCTCGATTACAAGAACAAGTGAATATATATGCAACAATTAAATCTTTCAAAAATAATTCAAACACATTAAAATAGAGTTATAATCTACAAACAACCATCAATACACCAAATCCATCAAAACCCCAAAAGATCTACTCCATAGACATGGAGAAGTTCTTCACAAATGTAACTAAAGTATATGAAAACATAAATTCAATTCAAACCCAGATCTTGAGTGATGAAGGAATGATGAAATTCTTGTTCTTGTGTTCTTCCAACTCCTCCTTAGCCTCCTGTAATGACCCGTCTGGTTGTTTTGAGAATTTAAATCCCGTTCGGCGGCATAAGTCCCTGAACAGCTTCATATTATGTGTATTGACTTGCGTGCGTGGTCGAATTCAGTTACCGAATGATTCAGAGTGATTTGGGACATTTAGTCCCTAAAACGGAAGCTAAAGTCTTAGAATTTTTGACCGTAGTTGGAACTGTGTGAAGACGACTCCGGAATGGAGTTTCGATGGTTCTGTTAGCTCCGTTGGGTGATTTTGTACTTAGGAGCGTGTCCAGAGGGTGAATTTGAGGTATGTAGCTGATTTAGGCTTGAAATGGCGAAAGTTGAATTTTCGGAGATTTTGACCGGATGTGGACTTTTTTATATATGGGTCGAATGTGATTCCGAGAGTTGGAACAACTCCGTTATATTATTTGGGACGTGCCTGCAAAATTTAGGGTCAATCAGATGTGGTTTGGTAGGTTTCAACATTAGTTATAGAAATTAGAAGTCTCAAGTTCATCAATTTGAATCGAAGGGTGAATTGTGTTTTTAGCATTGTTTTGTGTTATTAGAGGGCTCGACTAAGTTCGTATGGTATTTTAGAACTATTTGGTATGTTTGGTTGAGGTCTCGGGGGCCTCCAGTGTGTTCGGGTGCTTAGTGGAGGAAATATCGGACTTATGCAATTGCTGAAACTATGCTGGTTTCTGGTGTTTCGCACATGCGGTGGGGAGACCGTAGGTGCGGGATCGCATGTGCGGAGTGAAGGGCACAGGTGCGCTTTGGGCCAAGAAGGTTTGTGAGCACATACTTGAGAAGGGATCCGCATCTGCGCATCCACAGATGCGGAGTGATGGTCGCAGGAGCGGTATGGGCGGACTGGGCGGGGGTCACAGATGCGGACTAGAATCCGCAGGCGCGCACTCGCAGGTGCGGCTTTGGGCTCGCAGAGGCGGACCAGAGGACTTAAGTCATTTCCTCACCTGCGATAGAATCTCCATAGGTGCGGCGCCGCATGTGCGACTGGAAGTCCGCAAGTGCGAGATCACTGGGCAAAAAAGGGGAAATTTCGAGGGTTTGATCTCATTTCACTTTGGGGCTTGGAGAGCTCGGTTTTGAGAACTTCCTTGTGGGTTAGTGTTCTTCACCTAGAATTTAATATAATCCATGATTTTATCTTTATTTGGATCATTTAATTTGTGTTTTGAGTTGAGGAAAATGGTGGTTATTGAAGAAAGTTTTCAAAATAAAAAATCATGATTTGAG
>AWOL01S0032708.1:0-23368 GCA_000715115.1 Nicotiana otophora
CTGACCCCTCCACTGGACCTTAACTGAAGCAATGTTCTTCGACCTCAACTTTCGGACCTGCCTATCCAAAATGGCTACCGGCTCCTCAACATAAGATATCTTGTCCAACTGGACTGAGCTAAAGTCTAACACATGAGACGGATCTCCATGATGCTTCCGAAGCATAGAAATATGGAACACTAGATGAACTGCAGTTAGACTAGGTGGTAGTGCAAGTCTGTAGACCACCTCTCCAACCCTCTCAAGAATCTCAAAAGGCTTGATATACCTAGGGCGTAGCTTGACCTTCTTCCCGAACCTCATAACTAGGGGTGTTCATGGTTCGGTTTGGGTCGGTTTTTCCCTAAAAAGAAACTAAACCAAGTAAGTCAGTTTTTCAAATATTGGAACCAAACCAAACCAATTAAGTCGGTTTTTTATCGATTCAATTTTTGTCGGTTTTTCGGTTTTTTCGGTTATTTATCGATTTTTTCTTAAAGATGAGACATACACTACCAAATGCATATTTCGGCGACTGCGTTTTCAACGTAACATTATCAAACTAATTGCTCTTTGAGAAATCTATCATTTAACAAGATATATTGATGATAATTGACTCAAATAGTGATGAATAATTTAAGTACTCAATTAAAAATTGATTCTTTTTAACATGAAATAAATTCTTGTACTTAGCAAAAGAAAACTACCAATCAAACTAGAAGGCAAAGAATTAGATTAGTATAATAGCAAAGAGCTAGACAAAAAATACAAATGATTAATATGTATCATAAAATTTTAGAAACTTTATATAAAAATATGCATATATATAGGTTTAATAATAAATTTATATAGATACTTTTATAGTTGGTTTGGTTAAGTTTTTTTCGGTTATTCTTTGTATTAAAACCAAAACCAAACCAAATTTGATCGGTTTTTAAAATTTAAAACCAAAATCAAACCAAACCTAAAAAGTATCGGTTTTTTAGTCGGTTTGGTTCGGTTTTCGGTTTGGTTCGGTTTTTTGGGTTTTTATGAACACCCCTACTCATAACACCCTTCATAGGAAAAATCTGGAGTAAGACCCACTCCCCAACCATGAATGCAACGTCGCGAACCTTCCGATCCGTATAACTCTTCTGTCTAGATTGGGCTGTACGAAGTCGGTCCTGAATCAATTTAACCTTTTTCAAAGCACCTTGAACCAAGTCTGTACCCAATAGCCTAGCCTCGTCTGACTCAAACCAACCCACCGGAAATCGACACTATCTACCATACAAAGCCTTGTAGGGGGCCATCTGAATACTCGAGTGGTAGCTGTTATTGTAGGTAAACTCCGCAAGCGGTAAGAACTGATCCCAGGAACCCCCGAACTCAATCACACACGCACGAAGCATATCCTCCAATATCTAAATAGTGTGCTCGGACTATCCGTCCGTCTGAGGGTGAAATGTTGTACTCAACTCCACCCGAGTACCCAATTCATGTTATAAGGCTCTCCAGAACCGCGATGTAAACTGTGTAGCTCGGTCAGAGATGATAGATACCGGCACGCCATGAAGCCTGTCAATCTCGCGAATGGAAATCTTAGCCAGCTGCTCCAAAGAGTAAGTAGTCACCACTAGGATGAAATGAGCGGACTTGGTCAATCTATCCATAATCACCCAAACTGCATCAAACTTCCTCTGAGTCTATGGGAGCCCAACCACAAAATCTATAGTAATCCGCTCCCATTTCCACTCCAGAATCTCTAGCATCTGAAGCAATCCACCTGGCCGCTGATGCTCATACTTCACCTGCTGGAAATTTAGGCACTGAGATACATACTCCACTATGTCTTTCTTCATTCTCATCCACCAATAATGCTGCCTCAGGTCTTGATACATCTTCGCGGTACTTGGATGAATGGAGTGTCGCGAACTATGAGCCTCCTAGAGAATAAACTCACGCAAGCCATCTACATTGGGCATACATAGCCTGCCCTTCATCTGTTATACACCGTCATCTCCAATAGTGACCTCCTTGGCATCACCGTGCTGAACCGCGTCCTCGAGGACAAGTTGATAGAGGACGTCATATGCTCTATGATACTATCATAAAGAGAAGACCGAGAAACCACACAAGCCAAAACTTTGCTTGGCTCAAAAATATCCAATCTAACAAATCGGTTGGCCAAGTCCTGAATATCCAAGTCTAATGGCCTCTCTGCTACCGGTAGATATGCTAAGCTACCCAAACTCTCTGCCTTGCGACTCAAGGTATCGTCCACCATATTGGCCTTCCTGGGATGATATAGAATGGTGATATCATAGTCTTTAAGCAACTTTAACCACCTCAGTTGCCGCAAGTTAAGATCTTTCTATTTGAATGAATGTTATAAACTCCGGTGATCGGTGTAGACCTCACAAGGGACATCGTACAAATAGTGCTGCCAGATCTTCAAAGCATGAATAATACTTGCTAGCTCGAGGTCGTGGATATGATAGTTCTTCTCATGCACCTTCAGATGTCTAACCGCATTGGAAATCACCCTACTATCCTACATCAACACCGTGCCGAGACCAATGCGCGACGCATGACAATAAACAATACAAGACCCCGAGCCTATGGGCAATTCCAACACTAGGGCTGTAGTCAAAGCAGTCTTGAGATTTTGAATGCTCTCCTCACATTCCTCGGTCCACTTGAGCGGAGCACCCTTTTGGGTTAGCCTGATCATAGGTGCTGCAATAGACGATAAACTCTCTACAAATCGACCGTAATNACCAACACTAGGGATGTAGTCAAAGCAGTCTTGAGATTTTGAATGCTTTCCTCACATTCCTCGGTCCACTTGAGCGGAGCACCCTTTTGGGTTAGCCTGACCATAGGTGCTGCAATAGACGAGAAACTCTCTACAAATCGACCGTAATACTCTGCCAAACCAAGATAACCTTGAATATCCATGGTTGAGGACGGTCCAGGCCAATTCTGCACTACTTCAATCTTCTTCGGATCTACATTGATCCCCTCACTCGACACTATATGACCCAAAAATGCACTGAATCTAGCCAGAATTCACGCTTCAAAAATTTTGCATATAACTTCTTCTCTCAAGGTCTGAAGCACAGTACTCAGGTGCTGCTCATATTCCTTGCGGCTCCGAGAGTACACGAGAATGTCGTCAATAAACACAATGACGAATGAGTCAAGATAGGGTTGAAATACATTGTTCATCAAGTGCATGAATGTTGCTGGGGCGTTGGTCAATCCAAAAGACATCACAAGGAATTGTAATGTCCATACCGAGTCCTGAAGGCAATCTTAGGGATATCTCGCTCCCGAATCTTCAACTAATGATAGCCTGAACACAAGTCGATCTTAGAGAACACTCTAGCACCCTGAAGCTGATCAAATAGGTAATCAATACGTGGAAATGGATACATGTTCTTCACTGTAACCTTGTTCAACTGGAGATAATCAATACATGTTCGCATGGAACCATCCTTCTTGTTTACAAATAAGACTGGAGCACCCTAAGGCGACACACTGGGCCGAATGAAGCCCTTATCAAGCAACTCTTGCAATTATTCCTTTAACTCTTTCAAATCTACTGGGGCTATACGATAGAGTGGAATAGAAATGGGCTGGGTGACCGGTAAAAAATCAATACCAAAGTTGATATCTCTATCGGCGGCATGCCCGGAAGATCCGTCAGGAATACATCTGGTTAATCCCTCACTACCGGAACTGACTCGACGATAGGCATATCAACACTATCATCTCTGACATATGCCACATACGCATCACACCCCTTCTCAACCATCCACTGAGCCTTTAGAAATGAAATAACCCTTCTAGGAACATAATCTAAAGTACCTCTCCATTCTAACCGCGGTAGACTTGGCATAGCAAACGTCACCGTCTTGGTGTGACAATCATGAATAACATGATAGGGAGAAAACCAGTCCATGCCAAAAATAACATCAAAATCTACCATACTGAGCAACAATAAATCGACTTTGGTCTCAAAACCAGTAAGAACAACCAAACACGACCAATACAAACGGTCAACAACAATAAAATCTCCCACAGGTGTAGACACATAGACATGGAACTCAAAAAATCACGGGATACACCCAACTACGGAATAAGATGAGACATAGGAATAAGTGGATCTTGGATCAAATAAGATTGATGCATATCTATGACAGACCGGAACAATACCTGTGATGACAGACTCAGATGCAACTTCCTCTGTCCTGGCAGGAAAAGCATAATATTTGGCCTGGTCTCCCCCTCTAGGCTAACCTTTACCTGCCCAACCTCCATCTCTAGCTGGCTATGCAGGTGGGATGGTAGCTGGTGCGGCGACCATGGACTGCAAAGCCTGAGTGTCCGGTGGAACATGCAAAATGTGAGTAGTCTGTGGAGGTGCACCCCTCCTGAGTCTGGGGCAATCCCTTACCATATGATGAGTGTCACCACACTCAAAACAAGCTCTCGAAGGACGTGGCTGCTGAGGCTGGCTCGGGCCTGATCGGATAGACTGATGCTAAAAGCACCCCGTGCAGGAGGTGCACTAGATAATGGCGGTGCATAATAGAAAGCCTAAGTACTAGGAGTGGCCGGAATACCGTTGGAAGCTGGAAGTGCAGAATGAACATGGCGCCTCACATAGCCCCTACCATGACGAGCTGCAGGTGGGGCACGGGTACCACTGTATGTGCCTGAATCTCGAGACCTCTTGGCTTCCCTCCCCTCTCTCTCCCGAGTCAACATACCCTCTAATATCCTAGCAATCCCCACTACCTGCTGGTATGCGATGTCCATCTCCAACTCTCGGGCCATGTTAAAGATGATACTAGGGTTGAGCCCCTCAATAAATCGACGAACCCGCTCTCTAACAGTAGCAACCAAGGCTAGTGCATGCCTAGGAAAATCACTGAACTAGGCCGCATACTACGATACGGTCATAGAACCCTGACACTACTGCTCAAACTCTACGCGCCATGCATCTCTCAGACTCTAGGGAACATACTCCCTTAAGAACATATCTGAGAACTGTGTCCAAGTGAGTGAAGTTTCCTCGGCCAGACTAACTAACTCATATGCTCGCCACCACTGACAAGCCGCTCCCCTAAGCTGGAACGTAGTGAAAGCAACTCCACTAGACTCTGCAAAACCCATAGTACGGAGGATACAGTAGCACTCATCAAGAAAACCCTGGGCATCCTCTAAAGCCAAGCCACTGAAAGTAAGAGGGTGGTACTTCTTGTACCTCTCGAGCCTAAGCTGCTCCTCCTAAGAAGCTGTTGCCCTAACCTCAGGCTGAAATAGGGCTCCCGGCCGCACTAGTATGACCTTTGGGACATGATCAAGCTGGACCCGCTGAACTGGGGTACTGGCGGCGGGAGTGGATGCTCTTCCCTGGCCTGAGATGTAGCAGGAGAAAGTGGGATCAACCCTACCTGAGCTAAAGTGACGAACATGTTCAGAAACTGGGCGAGAGTCTCCAGGAGAGTCAGTGCATTAACAGGCGTCTCGGGTGCCTACCCTCCAACTGGAGCTACTAGTGGCTCCTCTGTAGCAACTCGTGCCGGTGCTCTGGCTACNACCTCTAGCTGGCTATGCAGGTGGGGTGGTAGCTGGTGCGGCGACCATGGACTGCGAAGCCTGAGGGTCCGGTGGAACATGCAAAATGTGAGTAGTCTGTGGAGGTGCACCCTTCCTGAGTCCGGGGCAATCCCTTACCATATGACGAGTGTCACCACACTCAAAACAAGCTCTCGAAGGACGTGGCTGCTGAGGCTGGCTCGGGCCTGATCGGATAGACTGATGCTGAAAGCACCCCGTGCAAGAGGTGCACTAGATAATGGCGGTGCATAATAGAGAGCCTAAGGACTAGGAGTGGCCGGAATACCGTTGGAAGCTGGAAGTGCAGAATGAACATGACACCTCACATAGCCCCTACCATGACGAGCTGCAGGTGGGGCACGGGTACCACTGTATGTGCCTGAATCTCGAGACCTCTTGGCTTCCCTCCCCTCTCTCTCCCAAGTCAACATACCCTCTAATATCCTAGCAATCCCCACTACCTGCTGGTATGCAATGTCCATCTCCAACTCTCGGGCCATGTTAAAGATGATACTAGGGTTGAGCCCCTCAATAAATTGACGGACCCGCTCTCTAACAGTAGCAACCAAGGCTAGTGCATGCCTAGGAAAATCACTGAACCAGGCCGCATACTACGATACGGTCATAGAACCCTGGCACAACTGCTCAAACTCTGCGCGCCATGCATCTCTCAAACTCTAGGGAACATACTCCCTTAAGAACATATCTGAGAACTGTGTCCAAGTGAGTGAAGTTGCCTCGGCCGGACTAACTAACTCATATGCTCGCCACCACTGATAAGCCGCTCCCCTAAGCTAGAACGTAGTGAAAGCAACTCCACTAGACTCTGCAAAACCCATAGTACGGAGGATACAGTAGCACTCCTCAAGAAAACCCTGGGCATCCTCTAAAGCCAAGCCACTGAAAGTAAGAGAGTGGTACTTCTTGTACCTCTCAAGCCTAAGTTGCTCCTCCTAAGAAGTTGTTGCCCTAACCTCAGGCTGAAATAGGGCTCCCAGCCGCACTGGTATGACCTCTGGGACATGATCAAGCTGGACCCGCTGAACTGGGGTACTGGCGGCGGGAGTGGCTGCTCTTCCCCGGCCTGAGATGTAGCAGGAGAAAGTGGGATCAACCCTACCTGAGCTAAAGTGCCGAACATGTTCAGAAACTGGGCGAGAATCTCCAGGAGAGTCAGTGCATTAACAGGCGTCTCGGGTGCCTACCCTCCAACTGGAGCTACTAGTGGCTCCTCTGTAGCAACTCGTGCCGGTGCTCTGGCTGCACCACGTGGACGTCCTCGTGCTCTACCCCGGCCCCGACCTCTTACGGCTCTAGCAGGGGGTGCGGGTGTCTGGTCATCTGATCCAGCTATACGTGTCCTCACCATCTGTGAGAGAATAGAAAGATAAAAATTTAGAATCTGAAGTCAAAGATTTTGCACGATAATGAATCAAAGAAGTGAAGCTTACGCTATAGTTCCATAGTCTCCCGAAGATAAGTATAGACATCTTCGTACCAATCCGCAGACTCTACTAAACCTGCATGTAACTCATAACACATATAAACATAGAGCTCTAATACCAACTTGTCACAATCCTAAATTACCTCCGTAGGATGTCGTGACGGGACCTAATCTCTAAGACTAGGTAAGCCTANGGACTCTACTAAACCTGCTTGTAACTCATAACACATATGAACATAGAGCTCTGATACCAACTTGTCACAATCCTAAATTACCTCCGTAGGATGTCGTGACGGGACCTAATCTCTAAGACTAGGTAAGCCTAACAATATGTGGAAACATCAAATAAAAACATAAAATGTCAAAACTTGAACAATTTCATCAATAGACTATAAGCTCAATATGTACAGTTTCCCCAAACCCGGTGAGATATAAGTCACAAGCTCTAGNAAAACATCAAATAAAAATATAAAATGTCAAAACTTGAACAATTTCATCAATAGACTATAAGCTCAATATGTACAGTTTCCCCAAACCCGGTGAGATATAAGTCACAAGCTCCAGATATAATGCTAAAAAATCTTATATATCAATGTTTATCAAAACATTAAGAAATAAGGAAAACATGGTAGAAGGGGACTCTGAGGCCTGCGGACGCGGGCAGGTTTACCTTGAAATCTCCAAAGCAGCAACACAACGCACTAATATCGAGGATGATAGGATGTACCTGGATTTGCACAAAAACATGTGCAGAAGTATAGTATGAGTACACCATAACGGTACCCAGTAAGTGCCAAGCCTAACCTCGGTAGAGTAGTGACGACGTCAGGTCAAGGCCCTACAGGTGAAAATAAGAAACAAGACAAAGATAATATTATATAATTAAAATGATACGGAAGTGAACAATAAAGAATATACGGGAACAACAACACGGAATCAAGGAAAGCTAATACAACACGAAAGGATAAAAAGAATTTTACATGTTTAGGAAAACAAGAATCAAACAATACAGCAAATAAAGAATATCAATAGGGGCACTCCCGAGGTACCGCCTCGTAGTCCCAAATCGTAAAAACAAATCACAGTATTTTCTTATATCACCGCGGGAGCCTTTATGTTTGTTTTTTTGAAAATTATTTTCCTGAAATATCATCCCATATTTTAGTCCACCTTATCACACTACATGGCTTCTAGTAGTTCCCCTACTAGCCATGCGTATCAAGCCCATCTTTTCTCACCGCACGCGTTTCAACACCAAAGCCTTATACCACCACATGCATATCAATAATCACAACGGTACGACATAAACCTCGTGCAATAATAACAACTGCATGGCAGAAACCTCGTGTAAATAATAACAACCGTACGACAGAAACCTCGTGCAAACGACCAAACAATCACCTCAACAATAACACGAAAGCCAAAACACAACAACTGAATAAATGTATTCCAAGGATAGCAATTTCAAGTAAAGAAGTTTCACTGTTAAGTAATGAATACGAAAATCAAGAAAAAGCAAGTAATTCAACCAACCGTGTGATACAAGTTACAAATAGGAGATAAGACAAGTAGACATGTGAAATTAGGCTAAACATGATGACTATAACGTGCTAAAGTAACTCAATTAAGACATGAAAAGGAAACTACGTAGCAAAAACAAGACTTTTAACATTTAGCCCGTGTACGCACAGGTCACCTTGCGTATACGGCCTTCACATATCACAAATTATAACCAAAATACCAAATCCTAAGAAACATTTCCCCACATAAGGTTCGACAAGTCATTTACCTCAAACCACGCACAATCAATCAATTAGAAGGCATTTTCCTCGATTTTCCAACTCCGAACGGCTCGAATCTAGAAAAACTAATTTCATACTATAAATATAACCATTGGAAACTAATTTAAATAATGAATTAATGAAATANATCAAACCACGCCCAATCAATCAATTAGAAGGCATTTTCCTCGATTTTTCAACTCCGAACGGCTCGAATCTAGCAAAAATAATTTCATACTATAAATATAACCATAGGAAACTAATTTAAATAATGAATTAATGAAATAATGATCTTAGATAAGAATTGAAAATTCGCTCCAAAAAGTCGACCCTAGCTTACGTTTCGTAACCCGACCAAAATTATAAAATTCGAACATCCTTTCGATATCGATTCCAACCATACAAGAATTACACAAATCCGATATCAAAATCTCGATCAAATTCCCAAATTTCGGCCTAAGGACTTTCCTCCATTTCCCACCAATTCTCAACCCAAATCACTAATTAAATGATGAAATCAAAGATATAAATATGGAATTTAACCAAAACTAAGTAAGAATCACTTACCCGGATCACTCCCTTGAAATTCTCTCCAAGAATCACCTCCCACCGAGCTCCTAATATCAAATTGTAAAAATGAACTCAAACCCTCGTTTTGAAATATTTAAGTTTCTGCCCAGACGTTATACATCGCGATCGCGAACCCTACGTCGCGATCGCAGAGAACAAATAATCACAGCCTCCAAAATAGTCTACGCGAATGCGAAGAAACTACTGCGAATGCAATGCTTACCCGACCTGACTTTTCGCGAACGAGTGCACAACTATGCGATCGTGTAGGCTTAAAGCATGATGCCCCAACTGACCACTCCTCTATACGAACGCGTGAACCTTCTCGCGCCCACGATGTCCTGAGACTCTCAAAGGTACGCGAACGCGGGCCTAATATCGCGAACGCGAAGAATAAATCACCACCTGCCAGCAACAACTATTCGCGATCGCGTCCCTTTCTTTGCGGTCGCGAAAGAGGAAACCAATTATAAAGACTCCAGAAAACTTCAGCCAACCTCTACATCCAAAATTGATCCGTTAACCATCCAAAACTCACCCGAGGTCCCCTGGACCTCAACTAAACATACCAACAAGTCCCAAATCATCATATGAACTTAGCTGAGCCTTCAAATCTCATCAAACAACGCTAAAACCACAATTCACGCATCGATTCAAACCTAATGAACTTAAGAACTTCCGAATTCCAAAAGCAACGCCGATTCATACCAAAACAACTCCTATTAACCCCAAATTTTGCACACAAGTCAAAATTGACATTATGGTCCCGGTCAAACTATCCAAAAATCTTCCAACTTTTCAACTTTCGCCAATTAACGCCGAAATGACCTACCGACCTCCAAATTAACATGCGGACACGCTCCTAAAACTCAAATCCCCATACGGAGCTATTAGAGCCGTCAAAACTCCATTCTGGAGTCGTCTTCATAAGTCAAACTTCGGTCAACTCCTACGACTTAAACTTCCAATTTAGGTACTATGTGTCCCATTCCACTCTGAAACTCTCCCGAACCCGACACCAAGCGCCCTGGAAAGTCACATAACCACAACATAAAATAGAAGGAGCAATAATTAGGGTTTCAGGGCTAATACTCTCAAAACGTCTGGCCGGGTCGTTACAGTACTGTAGGTAATTGGCAAAAGCGTAATAGTTAAGGCGAGTTTTAGGGTATTCACTCCATATTAAATGAATATATAAGGACTAAAATCAAAATTTAGTAATAACTGAGGGCCAAAAATACTGCTAATGCTTTACCAAATGCGTTATATCTAATTAATACAAAAACATTACATGTTAAAATGGCAGTACTTCACAAAAGAAGCTCTGTAGGTCTCCTGGTCGAGGGCCAAGATTTCCCAGTTGAGCGATGGTACGAATAACTGACATGTGTCTGCTACAGGACATACACATGTGCTAAAGAATTGCAGATGTTGATATCAATACACATCATTGTGGACCTCTGTCAAACTGCAAATAGCAATAGCAATAATTATGCAGCTATATTTTTCCTTCATTTTCTTTTTTGATAAAGTTAATTAAGACAGATTTGTTGAACTTAATTAATAATGATGAGCTTGTGAATGATATTTGATGTTTAATATAACTATGAATTCTTCCTTAGGGAAGACTATCGAAACCAAATATGAATTATCTCGTTACGAAAGTATGGATCATAATTTACTGTATATTTAGCTAGTGCAAGAGAAAAAACTATTCGAATAAACTAAAGAATTCTGACAACTATTACAAAGGAGGTTTTTATAAATATATGTATTTTTCCTACTTAAATAAATGGTATGCAGTATTTGCTTTACTTTTATAATAAATTCGTTGTTATCCGAAAAAAGTAGTAATTAGAAAAACTTAATTGGAAGTACAAAATTGTCTAAATTCTAGCATAAATTATTTAAAATAACACAGAGATGAAAAGAGAAGCTTTCCCAATGATTCATATTTATGAAAAAAAGTGTTAAAATTATTGTACTTCAAAGTCCTAGATATTAGTTCGTCAAAATCCAAATAAAGTATTGTATATCCAAAATATACAAAATTAATTATATTTGTAATTTTATCGAACATAGAATATAATAATATTAGAAGATAAAAAGAAAGATCAGGATTTCGTGTTTGAATTATCTCATTAAGAAACTATGGATCAAATGTTACAAAATATTTGTTTGGTGCATGTAAAATTTACTCGAATTAATTCAGAAGTGTCTTTTTATATTAAGACAGTTACTGAAAAGGAGATTTTCTAATATATGTATTTACTAACACAAGTAGGAATAATATGATTTACATTTCAAAATCACACAGACGAGGCAATGTAAGCTGGAGAATGCTTTGGAGTTTTAATGATTTGGACCAATCATGAAAAACAATAATTACGAGGCCATCCAATCCTGACAAGTGCAGATTTATTTTGTCAATACGTTTAAGGTTGCATAGCCACATTCTCAGTGTCTGGATGCCATAAACAAACCCATGCGAACAACAAAAAGAAAAGAAAATAAAAGATACACTTGAAGAAAGATAAAGGACAAGGGAAGAAAAATATAACAGAAAGAAACAAAAAAGTCAGACAAAATATAAACGTTAACGCATTGCGTATTGATGATTGATTGGAAGTCTAAATTTCAGTAACCACACTTTCTCACACATGCTAAAATGGATTGCATGTCACTCTTGGAAGACCTGGGCCAACCCACTTTTCTCGCTTTCAATAGAAGTTTCTTTCACTAGCAACAAAAAAAGAAAAAGAAATAAAAGACTAAAGATTTTATTAAGATTCAAAACCTGAAGTGTCGTTTAATGTTTAATATCTTTTTAGTATATTGAAGCCTTAGTTTGAATCTTAGTTAGACTCTTATAGGTATCAAGCTACGTATTTTTGTTAAGACTCAAAATTTGAAATCTACATGTATTACAAACAATAGCCTTAGTTTGTGTTTTAAAAGATGCAATTGAAGAAAGAAAAAGGACATAGGGAAGAAAGATACAAAAGAAAAAAAAGAAAAAGTCAAACAAAATATAAGGTTAATGCAGTGCGTAGTACTGAACATTGATTGAACTTCTATATTTTAGTAATCACATTTCTCACACATGTTAGAATGGAGAAAAGTCAGGCCAACCCACTTATCTAGCTTTCAATAAAAAGTATCCTTCACTATGAAAAAGAAAAACTCCTACAAGAAATAAGAAGATGGAAGTATTATTAAGATCGGATAAGGGTGGGATATATATACCTTTTACTATCGAAAAACGTTCAATCTTATTTCGGTTATGCTTTTTCGCTATTTATAATACCTCTGCCGTCCATTAAAGTTCTACACTTACCCCTACTTTAACCGACATGACACGTGGCATACTATGAATGAAAGACCTAATCCGGCCACCACTTTAAAATTATGCATATCAGCCTGACCCATTTCCCTTTCTTTAATTTTTACCCAAACCCCTCTTGGCAGTAAAATCGGCTCAACCCTGCTCCTTCTTCCTCATCTCGTGTACGCACTTCTATCTTCCTGGTGGTACAAAATTATATACATTTTATTTTTTTTGATAACCCCACACGCCTGCAGCCAACTTGTATTTCAACAACTTAATATTTTTTCTTGGTAATTGTTATGTTGATTCAGTTGGTATTGGGGAAGAAGAAAAAGTGCAGCTATATTTACTTCGTAGAGTCAGAAAAAGGACCCTCACATGCTTTGTCTCACCGGAGGTCCTGGTTGCTCTGATCTCTCTTCCTTTGTTTATGATATCGATATGTTTTAATTTTATTTCTCCTTGCTATTCTCAGAAAACAAATACCCGTAACTATTTCTTGAATAATTTTGATATTTTTTAATTTTGGGTGTCCCGTAATTTCAACCCATTTTTCATTCTTGAATAATTCAAACAATTTTCAAGTCAATACCCAAAATCCACTATAAGTCGTAATGACGCCTAACGCCACCGTCAGGCAAGCCAACAGTGATTGATCAATTTAATTACTCATTTATTACTTTCGAAATCATAATATTTTAATAAGAAATTTTTATTTTTAAATCCACGGGAATATACAAAATTTATAATTTGTAAGAGAAATAAAAAGAGATGATAATATATAGAACCGTAAGCATCAACTAGTATATCCCAAAACCCGATGTCACAAGTGTATGAGAATTTACTAAGGAGTACAATAATAATACAACATTTGTGTGGAATGTAAATGAGACACGATAAAATAAATAGTACGATGGAGACTCTGTGGACTGTGATGCATAGCCTGGAATGCAGCTAACGTAAAGTTTCCTCAACAGTTGCGCCTATGCACCAAGATGATCACCAAATAAACATGTCAAATCCTGCACATTTAGTGCAGAAGTACAACATGAGTACGTAAATCAACGCGTACCTAGTAAGTATCTAGCCTAATTCCGGAGAAGTAGTGACGAGGGGTCGAAATTGACACTTACTAGTGGTCTAATAAATCAATATGGTAAATCATAAACAGATAAGAAGTACAAAAGTAGTACTGAGGTAAATCTGCAACTAACACAATCATCTAATAATTTCTTTAAATTATATCAATCCCTCATCTCGTATTCTATCTCAACACCTCAGAAAATATCCAGTGCCAATATCAAATGAATAAGACATACCATATAAAAATACAAGGCATCAGTAGAAGGAAAAATCTCATGAATATCCGGACTGCTAGTGATGTAACTCATGATTATGCTGAGGTCGTACGACCAGATCTCAGAAGGAATATAATACTGCCAAGGCGAATGATCCAATCCCATCGTAACGTGTACACTACCGAGTGTCGAGCGGCACAAACCATAGAAGTATCTATTATACTGCCGAAGCGAACGACCCGCTCCCATGAGAGTATGGTACATAATCTTGCCGAGGCGTTCGGCTCGCTTCACAAGAAAGGAAAGGAATTATCGAATTACAAGACACGAGCTTACGATATAGTATATGAACACAAGGTGAGTATAACCTTTACCGTTTCTCAAATAACTTGCCAACGGCTCAAGGCAGTAAGGCTAAGCCTAATATATATGTATATATGTTTTCAAATCAAATTCAAATATAATTTCAATTAATTAAGGCAACAGAATGAGTTCAAATATTTAAAATATTACATGGTAAAGTCATAAGTCTACCCGGAGATAAACTTGATTTAGCTACGTACAGACTCTCGTCACCTCGTGCGTACGTAGCACCCACAACTAATAGAACATAACAATAATATCACCTAGTAGGTAGTTTCTCCCCCACAAGGTTAGACATGAGACTTACCTCGCTCCAAAGTTCCATAACCGGCTCCAACGCCACTCTAACACCTCAAACTGAATGCCCATCGATCCAAACTAGTCAAACAATCATGAAAAATCAATAAAAATATACTCCAACATCATAATTAATTTATTTATAACAATTCCCAACTCCTCTCAAATAGTCAATAAAGTCAACCCTCGAACCCACATGCCCGAATTCTGAAAATGTTCGAAGATAAAATTTACCCATAATACCACGAGCTCAAATATACAATGTAATTCCATGTCCAACTTCGAGGTAAAAGTCTAAAATATCAAATTCTAGGTTTTCTTTAAAATCACACAATTTCCATATTTAAATCCATGTATAATTCATGTATTTAACTCACAATGTGAAGAAATCACTTACCTAGTGATGGGTGACAAAGAAGCTCCCACAAAATCGCCTCAAGCTCGACTCCCATGGAATATTTGAGATAAAATGAGCCAAAAACCGTTTTTGCAAACTTATACACTGTGCCCAGGCGACCTTCATCGCGAACGCGTCATTNTTACCTCGCTCCAAAGTTCCATAACCGGCTTCAACGCCACTCTAACACCTCAAACCGAATGCCCATCGATCCAAACTAGTCAAACAATCATGAAAAATCAATAAAAATATACTCCAACATCATAATTAATTTATTTATAACAATTCCCAACTCCTCTCAAATAGTCAATAAAGTCAACCCTCGAGCCCACATGCCCGAATTCTGAAAATGTTCGAAGATAAAATTTACCCATAATACCACGAGCTCAAATATACAATGTAATTCCATGTCCAACTTCGAGGTAAAAGTCTAAAATATCAAATTCTAGGTTTTCTTTAAAATCACACAATTTCCACCAATTTCCATGTTTAAATCCATGTATAATTCATGTATTTAACTCACAATGTGAAGAAATCACTTACCTAGTGATGGGTGAGAAAGAAGCTTCCACAAAATCGCCTCAAGCTCGACTCCCATGGAATATTTGAGATAAAATGAGCCAAAACCCGTTTTTGCAAACTTATACACTGCGCCCCAGGCGACCTTCATCGCGAACGCGTCATTGCCCTCATGTTCGTGATGCTCAACAAACTCAGGCTGAGGAATTCTTCTTCCCGAACGTGGCAAGTCCCTCGCATTCGCGAAGAACAATCTGCTTCAATCCACCAGTTCCTATACGTGAACGCGAGACAAGGCCCGCAAACGCGAAGCTTTGCCAACTTGTTCAATCACAAATGCATAGAACAAAAGGGCCCAGCCCAAAATTTCTTCTTCCCGAACGTGTGAGGCCCTTTGCGTTCGCGAAGAACAACACCAGCACCAGCAAACTAGAAGCAACAACTTAGCCAAACTTGGTCCGAAACCACCTTGAAACACACCCGAAGCCCCCGGTACCCCATCCAATCACACAAACCAGTCCTAAAACATGAAACGAACCTGCTCGAGGCCTCAAATCACACCAAAAAATATCGAAACTACGAATCGACAATCTAAATCCTTCTTTAAACTTTCAAACTTTCAAACTTCGACGAACGCGTCCCAATCATATCAAAGCATTCCAGAATGACGCCAAACTTTTTGTGCAAGTCATAAATCACAATTCTAACCTATTTCAAGGCTCAGAATCCCAAACGAAAATTGATAACATCAAAATCTAGTTCAATCCAAATTATGAAATTCTTAAGCCTTCCAAATTCCAACCTTCTATAATAAGCGCCGAAATGCTTCAGGACCACCCGATAATCAACCCGAACATACGCCCAAGTCCGAAATCACCATATATGAACCTATTGGAACCTTCAAATCCCGATTCTGAGGTCGTTTTAATCAAAAGTCAAACCTTAGTCAATTCTTCCAACTTAAAGCTTTCGAAATTAGAATTTTCTTTCCAAGTCAACTCCGAACTTCCCAAAATTTAATTATGACCACACGTACAAGTCATAATACCTGAAGTGAAGCAACTCAAGGCCTCAAACCGCTGGACGACGTGCTAGATCTTAAAATGATCGTTCAGGTTGTTACATTCTCCCCCAACTTAAACATATATTTGTCCTCGAATGTGCTAAGGACTGCTACGGAGTTGTCCAAAATCACTGTTTAACACCTCGTGCACCTACCCATTCCACCACAACCCAGTTGAGCACATTAGTTTGAGCTAGACTGAAGATCCTCCCTATAACCTTAACTAACAAGCTTTAGAACCAAGTTCCAACATCCAGAATTTTTCACGAGACCCGATTCTAACATACGAACACTGCATCAATCACCAGACATTGTACCCAACATGACCATGCTCCTACACTGAAATCACACCATGCACCACATAAGTCGTTTGACCATAATAACATCTTTTGACCACAATAGCTGTAATTCCACGAACCCGGTGCCTGCAATATACCTCACAACACATATAACCCTTAATCCAACTCTCGCTGTACTGCCACGACAGAAGAGATATATAGAAACTAATAACCACCTGTCGAATCAACGAATCATGGAGTCTCTCCTCCCGACAATAACCATTACCTCATTCTGAACTGAATAACAATATTTTCTCTTTAATATACCCTCGACAACTCTGATCATAGTGACACCAGGACCAATAATATCATCTCACCCAGTACAAGCTGATTAGATAATAAGCCATATTAAACACTGCCCAAGATTTCATATGACGACATCAATGCGCCAATAAGCTACAACTTGAATATGACACATAACGAAGAATGAACTCTGGAAAAGAACTGCCCAGCCCGCGTAATTATCACGACCCAATTTTTTCCTCCGTATAACGACGTGACGGCACTTAGTCTCTACGACTAGGTAAGCCTAATATTCGCGGAATAATAAAATGAAAACAAAATTTTAACACCTAACTGTTCAAAAATACACAACAAATCCCAAAACCCGAAACATCGTGAATCACAACCTACAGAAGGAAAACTCTAGTGTCTCTATACATCAGAATTCTATAAGGAAAAATACAGAAGATAATGGACATGGGAAAGAGTAGAAGGGGACTCCGAGGTCTGCGGACGCGGCAGATATACCTTAAAGTTTCCAAAGCTGTCCCGGCTTACTAATAGTGCAGCTGATAAGGTGCACCTGGATCTGCACACGAAAAACATGTGCAGAGAGTAGCATGAGTACACCACAATCGGTACCCAGTAAGTGCCAAGCCTAACCTCGGTCGAGTAGTGACGAGGTCAGGTCAAGGCCCTACTAGTAAATATATAATAAAACAATATAGAGTGTAATACCGCAATAAAATAAAGGCTGAAATTTAACAACAATAGAATCATAAAAGGTAACAACTAAGTACACAGAAACACAACAGGGGATCTCTTGAGATACCGTCTCGTAGTCCCAAATGTAAATGAGCAGGGGGATCTCCCGGAATACCGTTCCGTAGTCCCAAAGTAAATGTGCAGGGAAATCTCCTGGAATACCGTTCCGTAGTCCCAAAGTAAATGTGCAGGGGAATCTCCCGGAATACCGTTCCATAGTCCCAAAGTAAATGTGCAGGGAAATCTCACGGAATACCGTTTCGTAGTCCCAAAGTAAATGTGCAGGGAGATCTCCCGGAATACCGTTCCGTAGTCCCAAAGTAAATGTGCAGCTCAAACGATAGAAATACAACTACATCACGAAATGCTTACAATTTAGACTAAGTACCAGTCAGGGAAGAAGCAGGAAATTCACTAAGCATGCTGCACATAATTCACATAAACAATTAAGATACGTAGACATGTTGTATTACACTAAACATAATAGCTACATATATTGGAATAACTCAATTAAGAATGAAAATAGATTAGTGTTCATTAAAATGGTATAACTCAAAATAATATGAAAAGATATTGCTGCTCGGCAAGAAAATCGGGTTTTACCACAACTAGCCCGTGTACGTACTCGTCACCTCACGTACACAGCGCTTACATAGCACAATAGTTCCAAATCTTAAGGGGATTTCCCCCACGCAAAGTTAGACAAGCTACTTACCTCGAACCAAGCTCAATCAATCGGTCACAATCCCTTTTCCACGAGTATCCGGCTCCGAATGGCCCAAATCTAGCCAAAAGCAATTACATATCATAAATAAAACAATAATAGACTCATCTAATTAACGAAAATTCCGAAATTAACTCAAAATCGTCCGTGGGACCCACATATCGGAACCCAAAAAAAGTTACAGAATATGAACGCTCATCCAACCACGAGTCCAACCATACAAATTTCACCAAAATCTGACATCAACTCAACCCTCAAATCTTCAATTAAAGTCTATGAAGATTTCTACCATTTTCAACCCAATCTTTACCCATTTGAACTTAAAAATCTTTCCACAACCTTATTGGTATGTATACATAATACTCTTACACCCAAGAATCATACTATAAATCATCCATTTCTACTCCAAACCCGAAATTGAAGAATTGAGAAAAGAAATTCTTACCTCTTTGAAGCCGTAGCACGATCCTTGTAAAATCTTCAAACCTTGAACAAGAATTGATAGATAAATGACTAAGTCTTCACTTTCTCTCTCTAAAATGTTGTCTCCTCTCTCTAAAATATCAGATTTTGGCTAAACAATGAGCTTCAAGGGCTATAAATCGAAATTGGGTCGGGTCAAAAATTAGAAAAAATGGAAGCTTCGACGCAGTTATGCGGTCGCATAACAGGTATGCGGTCCGCATAATGGCTGCATAATTTGGCCTCCAAAGCTGGGCACTACTGACCCGGTTTGCGGTCATTATGCGGTCCTCATACTGGTTCTGCGGTCGCATAATGCATCGCAAAATAGGTCTGCGGTCTCATAGTGCACCGCAGATTTTCCTTAAATCTTGCCCTTCTACTCATCCACTTTGCGACCATTATGCGGTCCGCAGAGTGATTCTGCGACCGCATAGTGGTCACATAAATGACCCTTTTCCGACAAAATTTTTCTTTACACATCGGTGCACTACCAAACCTTAATTTCCTTAGCAAAAACATTTCTCCGGGGTCGTTACACATAAGTCAACATTCGGTCAACCTTTTCAACTTAAATTCTAAACCTTAGAACTAAGTGCTCCAAATCATTTCAAAACCTCACCGGACCCAAACCAATTACCCCGGCAAGCCAAATAACAACTGTAATTCATAATTTGAGTAGTAAATAGGGAAACGAGATTATAATACTCGAAATGACCGGCCAGGTCGTTACAGTAATGAATAAAACAGTCGAATAGATACTATGAACCTTTCTCAGAGAATGAGGAACAAAATACACAAAAATAGATATATGGAACTGTACTCAACATCTCACTGTTGCAGCGTGCAACCCAATCCAAACAATATACTCATGGCAGCATGCCACCCGATCCACACATAACAATCTATAAGGAAACACCTACCAAGCCGGAATGCTCATACCCACGAAATGCCCGTATATCGATCACAAGCATGCCAAGTGCATAATACAATCCCTGGGGAGATGGATAGCGCCATATTCTACAAAACCCAAGCACGGCTAAGGTGAAATAAATGTCATGCATATCGAGAGCCATCTCGCTCATATAACACCGCAAACTACACGGGATCACAACAGATGTGCGAATAATCAAGCCGTCTCACAACCCACCTGGCATAATAGAGTGTTACATGGAATAACTGATTACGGGAATAACATTCAACGCGCGAAGACTCCTCTGTAAGCATTGCTATGCCAAATGAACGCGTCTGACCTGACATAGAGACCCCATTAACAGTAGACCCACCAACGGACCTCAAGCCGATTATGATCATGACATACTAGGACACCAACCCTTTGAGGATCCATAATGGCCCAATACATGACACACACGAGCAGTCGTCCAATCCGGAAAAAACTCCCACAGTTCACAACCAAAGGAATAGAGCGCCTTCTAGACATAAACTTTCACATTAACGATAGTACCAAAAATCTTCATACTTGGTTTAATCTTTAACAATCAAGTGACTAACATGGCACACTAATAAAAATCTCCTCGTGGAGTACGCTCCCATGACCTTCCGCACTAGGTAGCAAAGTCTGCACATCTATACCACCAACCGTTTTAATTCTGTAAAGCAAAACAAGAATTCACAAATCAATAAACAAAGCCTCTTACACAGAACACCGTTCTCAAGTCACACTAAAGAAAATGGTAGCTTATTCTAAACATCTGAATTCTCCCTTGCTCATCCGATCTCGTGACCTCCCTGTTAACACCGAACCGCAACCTTGATCCTCCACTTTCAATTCCCATGCCGCTTACTGTACCAATCTTGCCGCTACGCGAGAGTATCAGAATTCATCATAACCCCTAAATTACTCGTGGAATAAGCACCGCATTGGCTAGAACCTTTCACTCAACTCATTTCAGAAGAACCATTACAACATGCAGCTGAATTCCCATAACCGCAAAAAATACAAACCTCAGATCGTGGCCTAAACCACCATAACGCTTTCGGAATTCATCTACACAAAACAGGCCATTAAAATCAAATACCTCCAACTCAATCAAATTACGGTGGTTGTCAAGCCTGTACGTATAACCACAAATCTCCTGTATAGCTTAACATACCGAAGGAGCTGATCATTGGCACAATCACGCTGATTCAAATCATTACTAACCGACCCAACTTCTTCCAATTTCCTCTTGACTTGCCTTAAAAATAATAATAGCTCCATTCAAAAACATAACGAACTCTACCAACACTCATTTCGAGTGACCCAAATTACGAGACCACATCGTCTCAATAGCCAAGAACCATATCGTACCCTCTTTATGCCCGCAATAACATCTCCAACTAGTACACCCATTTTGAAAGATCTTCTACGAATCCGAAGCAGGTTCTCCCATTTTTCCAATATTGCCCCGCAGATCCGATGATAACATAGAAATTTCCCCAAGTATTCCTTACACTCAGCTACAAAATCCCGGTCTTCAATTACATAATGGACCCCAAAATCCTTAGATGTTGTACCTTAAATTCTTGAACACTAGGACCGTTGTTGAGAGTCACCCACTCTGACCTGGTCCCGAATATAACCAAACTCCAATGCTCTTCTAGCACATGAACACCCTCTCAAAGAAGCATCCGGATGAATTCTTTTCCTTGTAAATCACATCCACAAAAAGCATAAACTCTGAGTCTTTCCAAAACCTGCACCTGAATCAATAAGGCGAAATATAGCACACATTCATCAAGTTCTTTGCACGAATTACCCCTGATATTTTCTTTTCTTGGTCATAATTGATCCACCAATGCACCGATAATCAGAAACCGCACAAGCCGACAACCACGCGATCCAATCGTAGACGGTGGGCTCCCCAACTTAGCTTTAAGCTACCATCACATAATGTAGAACCCACAAGATTCCCCCTTATCAATTTACCATGATCTCACACCGTCAACTCGCCAAATTTCTTGTAGTCTCTTGCTAAGCTTTTTCTAAACATTTCGAATTATCAACCACAATCACATATTCGACCTTCTGTCGGGTAGTAAGTGGAACTCTTCGTAGAAAAATCATCAACATCATACAACTGCTAACCTGCTCACAGGAGATAACCCACATGTGGAATTCCATACCGATATCTTCTAACAACGCTGCATTGGATACAACTACCACGAAAACTGTAAACCCTCCTGAGCCCGTGCTCGTCCACCAACTGTAAGAGCCCGTTCATTCCCCATTGACACCAATTGAAAATCCGACCATACGTTCCAAACTCGAAGTCATGCTGCATCCAAAACGATAATCATGTTTTCACACCNGCTACCATCACATAATGTAGAACCCACAAGATTCCCCCTTATCAATTTACCATGATCTCACACCGTCAACTCGCCAAATTTCTTGTAGTCTCTTGCTAAGCTTTTTCTAAACATTTCGAATTATCAACCACAATCACATATTCGACCTTCTGTCGGGTAGTAAGTGGAACTCTTCGTAGAAAAATCATCAACATCATACAACTGCTAACCTGCTCACAGGAGATAACCCACATGTGGAATTCCATACCGATATCTTCTAACAACGCTGCGTTGGGTACAACTACCACGAAAACTGTAAACCCTCCTGAGCCCGTGCTCGTCCACCAACTGTAAGAGCCCGTTCATTCCCCATTGACATCAATTGAAAATCCGACCATACGTTCCAAACTCGAAGTCATGCTGCATCCAAAATGATAATCAGGTTTTCACACCCCTCTTCATTTCAGGCAAACTCCTCTTTGCCATATTCAACATTCCTCCGTGCAGTAGCCTCCATTCCCAAATAAAATTTGTAGACCTAGTCACTGTCCACCATAATTCCCATATCAATATAAACTTTTCTGAAGGCATGTGGCTTTCCTACCACAGAATCCATATGCTACTCTCTCACTCCCACTTCGGTTAAACCACCTCCTTTAAGGAACTTCTCGACCTCTTCTTTTTATACTTGACATGCTAGCAATTACACCACCAGAGACACCTCCCACCATGTCCTTCCTCATCGCTTGCTTCCCAATAACTGCCTCAAATCAAAATCCATCTGTGTAGTACTTGAACTGATAAATTGCCACCAACTCTAAGCCTCCTAGAAGATCATCTTTCTCGAGCCATCAGGATTAGAAACATCGATTCGATTCAGAAACCGATACACACCGCCATTTTTGGCAACCGCT
>AWOL01S0032712.1:0-21507 GCA_000715115.1 Nicotiana otophora
AAGAGTGATTGTGAGGTATGCCTGAGTGGCACGAGTGACTGTAAGGTTTGCCCGAGGGGCTGTAAATGAGTGATGTTCTGCCCGAGGGGCTGTTTATGATTTTATCACTGAGTTGCATCGCATTAGCATGCACACATGACATACATGCATAGAGATGTATTTTTCCTCATGATGTACAACATCACATCATTCATGATTTCTCACACATTTTGACAGATGAGCATAGTGATACATTTATTTTTCATGGGTTATCCGGAAGGAAAATGAAACATATTATTTATTATTGAAAAGATTTTTGGAGAAATTTATTGTTTTTAAACTATTCATATTATTGGTAACTTCGGCAAACGATTTGGGTTTTCACTGATGTATTTGAAAGAAAGAAATACTATTTTTGAAATCATTATTTGGATGAGTATTTTATCCCTGAGTTACTTCTGGTATTATTTGCTTTATGTTGTTATGGATTGTTGTGGACTATTGGTTTTGGACCCGACCTTAGTGGAAGCTCGTCACTACTTTCAACCTACAGCTAGGTTTGTTACTTACTCAGTACATGGCGTCGATTGTACTGATACTACACTTCTGCACATTGCATGCAGATGTTGGTTGTTGTTGTTGCTGTGCTCGATGGTTGCGGAATTTGAAGATGTACCTGCGTTCCTATTGTAACTGCCTCTTGTTTAGGGTAACCTTAGATTTATAAAAGCTCTGTTTATGTATTATTCAAACAGACTATGTATTTATTTCATTTCCGCTTTGTATACTCTATTTTTAGAAGCTCATAATTTGTACTACCAGTTCTTGGGGATTGTATAAGATCATGATCTTTATTCACTTAAATTGCTTTAATAATTATTATTAAAATTGGTTAGTTGGAAATTGGCTTACCTAAAGGGATTGGTTAGGTGCCATCACGACTAGTTGGATTTTGGATCGTGACAAGTTGTTTATCTCACTCATGATTCCGAATGGAGGATGGGGACCTGGTGTTCTTTGTGGACATGTGTGTTTGTACCGGGCCATGTACCGCGATGAGGTTATATTAAGGTAATATTTGTTACGGTTGTTGCGGGTATCTTGTTTCTTCCTTGTGGATTAGATTTGTAGTATGGCATCAGTGTGGAGTCGTGCCTGTTGAACTTGTTTGATAGTTATTTCATGTGTTCCTTTTTTCATATTCAGTCGTGTTTGAGTCATGATTGTTGGGTTTGGATTGGGAGGGGTGTGCACATGTGGCATTTGTCTTGTTAGTCAAGTGAGTAATTACGAGTTCCGCATGTTTCTTGCATCATTGTCAGTGTTGTGAAAGTCTGGAACAAGGTTCTAGTTGATATGAGTCTATTTGCCGGTATCGGGCTTCGTAATAGGCAGCTATTGTGGTCAGAGTTATTGTTATGAGCATATGGGCGATGTGTTATGTCGTGTGGTATTATCTTATGAATGTATGCATGAGCTGTTGCATCTAGTTGAGGATTTTACAGTGGTTTTGTGTGATAATATGACCCTTAGTAGATGTGAAAATTTGGTTCTAAGGCTTACGACATGAGTGGAAGGAATAATCTTTGCTTGGGATGATGTTGTCGGGTTTATGTGGATTGGGGTGACGTGGAATTATTCGTGATTATGTGCTTGGTGAGTTTATACAGTGACTTGATGGCTTGGGAAAGACGCTTGGCACGTTTGAAGACGAACGTTTGTTTAAGAGAGGGAGAATGTAACGACCCGACCGATCATTTTGAGATTTAACGATCCATTCAGTGGTTCGGGCTCTTGAATAACTTTATATTGTGTATTATGGCTTGCGTGCTCGGTCGTAATTGATTTATGGATGCTTCAGGATGAATTTGGATGAGTGGTTCTTACTTTAGAAGCTTAAGTTGGAAATGTTGACCGAGCTTTGGCTTTTGTGAAAACGACCCAGGAGCGGTATTTTGATGGCTTCAGCATGTTCATATCGTGATTTTTGACTTGGGCATATGCCCGAAATCAAATTCGAAGGTCCATAGATTGATTTGTGTTGTTTTGCCAAAATTGGGGACTTGAGGTTTAGACGTTTGACCGTACGTTGACTTCATAGTTATAGTTTTGGATTTTTGTTTCAGTACTTGGAATAGGTCCATTTTGTTATTTGAAACTTATTTTCAAAGTTTAGCATCATTGCGAGTCGATTTGAAAGGAATCGGACGCGCGGTTGTGTTTTTAGAAGTTCTTGAGTTTCTCATTGATTTCATGTATCTTAGAGGTTCGATTCATGGTTTCAGATGTTATTTTTGATGATTTGATTGCGCGAGTGAGTCCGTGTTATGATTTCATTCTTGTGTTGATATTTGGTGTGGAGCCCCGAGGGCTCGGGTGAGTTTCAGACGCGTTTCAGAGAGTTCATAGAAGGTTCAGATTTTGCCGGTGTTCTGATCTTGCATTTGCAAGAAATATGTCGCATTTGCGAGTATCGCATTTGCGTGCTCTTCTTTGATTTTGCGAAATGCAGTGTGGCCTGAAATTTGCGAACCCCCTATCGCATTTGCAATATTGGCCTGGGTTGCGTAGTGGTCGCATTTGCGATCATCTTGATCGCTTTTGCGATATGTCCATAGTTCGCAATTGCGAACATATCATCGCATTTGCGATGACAACATGGGTGTGAGGGTCTTCGCTTTTGCGATCATTTCCTAGCATTTGCAAACCACAGGTCGCAATTGCGACTAAACATAAGATTTGAGGAACGAGATTTTGGTCTCATTTTCATATTTTGGAACCTTAGACTCGGTAGGAGGCGATTTTGAAGAGGGATTTTCGTCTATAATTTTTGGGTAAGTGATTTTAATCAATTTTTAACTATTTTACATGATTATATATGAGATTTAACATCAAAGTAAAAATTTGAGAAACTTTGTCTATGTTTTGAAAAATGAGAATTTGCATTTTGAGAGTCAATTTGGAGTCAGAGTTTGACACAAAACACATATATGGACTCGTGGGGTTATGGGTAGTCGGAATCTACTCTTGGACCCTGATTTTGACCGGACGGTCCCGAGGCTTAACTTTTATTGACTTTTGAGGAATTATGTAAAGATCATAGCTTTATTTATTGAAATTGATTTCTCTTGCATTATTTGATATTATTAAGTCGATTTTGTTTAGATTTGAGCCGAGCAGAGGTGAATTGTAAAGGAAAAACTATTTTAGAGTATTGATCGAGGGCTTTTGAGGTAAGTATCTTGCCTAATGTTATGTGTGGGAACTACCATGTAGGGATCAGTTTGTTTGCACTATTTGAACTACGTGAAAGACGTGTACACGAGGTGACGAGTGTGTACAAGACTTATATGTGGAAACTTGACCGGTTTAGACTCTTATGGTTCTTATGTATATTAAATTGAAGTTGCCTTATCATGTTATATCCTCCATTGCTAAATTTACCCTTACATGCTTTATTTGAAGTTGATTGGTTCACGTTCTATCCTTTATTGCCGAATATACGCTTATATGCTTTAATTAAAGTTGTTGCCTCTTTTATTTACATGTTATCTCTTCCATTGTTGATTTATCCTCATTTGAAGTCATTATTACATGTTATCTCTTTTATTGTGATTTATCCTTATTTGAAATCGTTATTACATGTTATCTCTCTTATTGTTAAGTTAATCTTAATTGACATCAATGTTACATATCATCTCCTTATTGTTGAGTTATTCTTATTTGATATTGTTGTCACATATTATCTCTCTTTGTTGAGTTTTCATATTTGAAGCCATTATTACTTGTTATGTCTTTCATTATGAGCTCATTATTCCGTTTTATTGTGTTTTGTTTATTCTTGTGTTGATTTACTTGCCGAACTCCCGTGTTATTGTTGTTTTTGTTGTAGTACTCAATATTGTTGAGCTGAGGGCTATATGTGATTGCGGTATTGGAATTGTTTTTAAGAAAATATTGTGCCATATGGGCACATGTAGTGCGAGTTATTATATTGTGTTGGTCCATCGCATGAGTGCTATTTTCCACTAAGCAACAACTTAATTCTTAGACCAATACAATATAGTTGGATAATACAATTAAAGGGTACTTTTCTACATTTATGTTTAATTAAACTCATGAGATTAGTTTTAGGTATATATAAATTATTATATGATGTATTCTACAAAGAACATGAAATTTCTGAATCATTTTATGAAGAATTAACCTAAGTAGCTACCCACCCAACCGCTTAAATTAAAAATAGTCGGTGAATATATAATATATGTGTAATATGTATATATCTATGTATAGCAGTATATAATTGATGTATAAAAAGTAAATATTAAATCCAGTCGGCTATTTATGTAAAAATCCTAATAAAAAACCTTGGCCCAAACCTCAGTTAGCCCAATTCTTACTTTATAGCCCAATTAATAAAGCCCAAATTCTAAATACCAGCAGCTCTATCAAAACCCTCCTCTCTTTTTCACTTCTTCCTCTGATTTTATTTCTGAAGTTCGACTGTATGTTTCTCTTTGTCTCGCTAATTATAATATGAGTCTTAGTGAATTTCCTTATTCTTGTATCGAATATTTCTATTTTCCAATTGGTTTTGATGTGGGTCTTTTACAATTGCTTTGTTTTGCTGATTTTAGGCGGTTCTCTGTAGTTGCTACTTGGTAAAAGGTGAGATCTTTGGAAAAATAGTCATTGTCGAATCAGTCAATCAATTGTAGAAAAATGTCATCGTTCAAGAATGCTATTCCTAGACGAGCTCATAAGGAGCGAGCTCAGCCGTAAGTGACTCTCTTATTACTTTCATATATACTAATTTCTGTGCTTTGAGTTGCTTTATCTTAATCTTGTTTTTTTTTGGTTGTAAATTTTATCAGACAAGCAAGGAAAAAATTTGGGTTGCTCGAGAAACACAAAGATTATGTGGTTCGGGCCACAGCATTCCATAAAAAGGAGCAAACTTTACAGGTAAATTTGTTTTTTGTTCTACAAGGAATTGAAAGGGTTATATGAAATTAGTTGAATTAGACTTGTCGGTCCATGAAAAATTGAAGTAGTTTTATAGCTTAAAACGTGATTGAGACATGAATAAGCTACAAGGGTTGTGTGATATTTGTCCCCGGGGCTTAGTTCAAGTGGCAAAGATTGAGGGACTTGTGACTTAGGTCAGTGGTCACAGGTTCGAGCCCTGCTCCATGCGAATCAAGCCTGCTATTTAGGTGGAGATAGGTAGAGGGGCAGGTCAATTATTACCGAGTTTCAAAGGCTGCCGTTGGTCCAAAAGGTTGGCCCCAGACGTATTTTTCGGTCATAAAAAAAGGTTGTGTGATATATGTTGCAAGGTCCAACTTTGTTATTTCACTGAAGAAAAATAAAGAAAGGATGGAAGAAGGAAAGAAAGTCAGCCTGCCACAGGCTCGGTTGTGTTTTACAGTTTATGGGGCTTTTACAGTTTATTTGTATTAAAAGATCACAATCCTCGGTTGTGTTTGAAAGTAGTCAATTTGAATGGATTCTTAAATGTTCTTTTGTTTTTCCTTTGGTTGTACCTTTATCTCTTGCCCTCAGGGATTTGTTACATTATAGTTGATCTGATATGTGAATAATACTCTTCTTTATTTGCTCTACAGAAACTCAAGGAAAAAGCAGCATTTCGGAATCCAGATGAGTTCTACTTCAAGATGGTTAAAGCAAAAACTGTTGGAGGAGTGCATAGATTAGAGTAAGATATGAATAATCGTATTTGTTAGTTGAGGTAATTTCTTCCTCAATTGTGATTGACCTGAAGTTTTGGACACTGTTTCAATGTTTGCAGGAGCCAAGTAAATAAATACACTCAAGACGAACTCATGCTAATGAAGACTCAGGATATAAGCTATATTTTACAGAAAGTTCAGTCTGAGAAAAAGGTTTAGTGTTACCTATTGTGGTTCGTGTTGTAATTTACTCTCTTTGCAGAGAATTGAGAGCTATCTCCCTTCCTTCTTGTCAGTAACTCTTATTCTATGCAGAAAATTGAAAAGCTAACTGCCATGCTGCACTCTCTTGATGATCAGCCATCAAATAGACGTGTTTACTATGCCGAAGACAGGTTAGAAATAAGACCTCTTGAATTTTTAATCCCTCTTGAATTTTTAATCCCTCTTTGCACATTCTGTGTATAGGATTGGGAAAACGTGGCTTTACAGTCTTGTTTTGATGTGCCTATACACTCAAAATACAATCACATCTCAAATTATCTTGTTGATTGCCATTGACCTGACAACTTGCATTCAATATTTAGCTTTCTTCATAGGTGAAACCTCATTAAACTTTAGAAAATGGCTTTTTACCATACGACTAAATGACTCATTTGGAGATATCCATTTGATAATCATTTATTGACCTGACAAACTGCATTCAATGTTTAGCTTTCTTCGTGAATTGAAACTTCATCACTTGATCAATGTTATATAACCAATTGAGCTGTGTCTGTGGAGGACTAATGATTTCCTACTGTTTTGTAGTATTATCTCTAATGGATGCACAAGCTTTATTCACAAATAATCTCCTCACATTACCTCCCTCTGGTTTCCTTTGTACTGATAAAGCAGCCATAGCATGCATATTTCTAAATAGCACTCATGGCTGAACCTCTTAAGAGCCTGAATTAATATTTAAATCGTTGGAACTAGCTCAACTTGGACTCTTTGAGAAATAAAAGGCAAAAACAAAAAACAAGTAACGGAAATATTGAATCATTTCAACTCTAAAAGGATCTCACTGTCAAGCTTTAATCATGCTGCAGGATTTCAGCCTTCCAGCATTTGTAATTTTCAGTATCTTTTCATTTCTTACAGCCTGTAACCTGGTTTATTTAGCCTCAAACAATCAGAGCTTGCCATTTTTCAACAACTTTTATCATTTTTTTGGTTCCCTATTCTCAAATTCCCACCTTTTTGAGAAGTGGATCACGTGAGGCCATATAGGGGATGCTTAAGAGCTTTATATTGAATCTATTATAATCATCTTGGACCGCCAGGAACGAGGTTGATATAGTCTATCGTACACCTTGCATTATGGTGTTTGTGTTGGATTAGAGTTGTTATGTCTTTTTATTCCTTGGACTCTGACCGCAACTTCCTCCGAGATGGCATATTTTGTAGCATTTCTTTAAGTTATTTTCCCTCCCTTTTCATGTATATATCACTTTAAATTTGCTGTTTCTGTTAAAATATATTTTTTGATGCTGCAGTTCCTATTCAAATTCCTTACTTTCTTTGCTCTTTTTTTTTTTTTGGTTTTGTTTTGTTTATTGACAGGGAGGAGGCAGAAGAGCTAGCGTCTAAAGCTTCAAAACATAGTAATCTGAATGCTTCTGGGAACTTGCCTAGTAGTATTAGGAGGTAATGTAAGCTTTTTCCTCTTATGTTGTAAAGCAGATTAATGTATTATGTTTTGATCTTGTATAAGATTAGGAGGAAATATAAGCTTTTTCCTCTTATGTTGTAAATCAGATTAATGTATTATGTTTTGAACTTGTATAAGATTTAACCTTTGAGCAATCGATTTAGGATTCGTCAAGCATTTTCCCTTTTGAGTGATGTGTCAACATTTTCATTGTTATGATGATGTTGACTCTGGATCCTAAATTATTATAAGAACAGCTAGTCAGCTATGCGCCCCTAGGGCTTTGGTCTAGTGGTAAGAGCGCAACTTGCGACATGTGGGTTAGCCGGTTAGGCACGTCACGGTTTGAATCTCGCTGCAGAAAAAAAGTCTAGTATTTAAGTGAAGAAGGGTAGAAGGACGGGCTCATTATCCACCGAGTTTTGAACCTTGTGTTACTGGCTCTTGGATATTTCTTGTACTGTGATTACAGATATATGGTTCCATGGGTGACGGGTCTCCTTAATTGATTAGCATAGGATGTCGGTTCACTATTTGTCTTTCGGACATAGGAACTACTAGTTTAGTGATTTATAGAACAATACATCAACTGCAAAGGAACTTACATATCGTTTTTTATCCATATAGCTGATAAAGTTTTTGAAAAGGTTGTAGTCCTTTTTATACTAGAAAGTGGTCTTCTGCATTTTGTGATGTAGGCTCACAAGTGCCTTGTTTTCTTTTCATAGTCATTTATTTTTGAAGCTGAGGTTGTTCTTGCTTACAGCCACCCTTTCCCTTCACTTGATCCCCAATCAAACAATTTGTAACTGCAGGGAGGAAGTTAATCTGTTCAGAATGCAACTGACAAAAAGTATCCATTGGCGATATGCCTAAAAGAACCTAATCTGTTCAGATTACTTGATGTTTAAGTGTCGTCTTGTTAAAGCTGCTGCTGTTTGTTCATCAAAGTCAGCTGTTACAAGTTCTATTCTTGGTTGTTCAAGATCCACCAATGCGTCATCACTCTGTGTAGAAGTGATAGGTTAAAAGTTGATTATAGGAATTGCCATAATCATTTGTTTTGTTTCCTTATGCCGGGGTAGGGGCGGATTCTTCCATAAATGGGTTCGCTAATTTCCTTTTGGTTTCAAGGCAAAGACGGTCAAACTTTTCATTATTGGAATCTCCTGCGCAGGAAGACAGCTACTTCTTACCGAGAGTTGGAAGCAAGAAAGAGCAGAGCGAGAGATCTAGAGAAACTATACATGGACATGGCCATGCAGAAAGAATTACAGGTGTTTATTCATTTTAAAGTTATATCTTCGTCGTATTCAACGATCATAAGCTTTGATTCTAGAATTACTTTTGTCATGTTACCAGAAATCGGGAAGAAAACGCAGACTTCGTGAAGAAGAGCTTGTTAACCCAACAACCAAACCTGTCTACAAGTGGAGACAAGAAAGGAAACGCTGAGAATTTCTATGCTATGATGCAAGTCGGGAAGTGTTTGGATAGTCATATCAAGAATTCGGGTGAAAGTGCGTAGAGCAGCTGCCTACAATTCCATCAGGGCAAAATCTTAGATGGAACTTCTGCAACATCCATTCTTGGAAACAAAGCTGGATATGGGTGTTGTATCATGAATCATATTGTTGAACATCTTAAACATTTCAGTAGAATATTAGGAATATTCATAATTCCATTTGGTGCTTCAGAGGCTCTAGCTGTGTAATGACAATTGAATGTGTGAATGAACTTCTTTCACATTGTAGGCCTTTGCTTTTGGAAATTGGCGTGTCATGTGTGCAAGTGCAAGTGCATGTGAAACTTTTGCGACTTCTTTTTTTTTATATTATAATTATACATATGGGAGAGAGGAAGAGGAAAAGAGAGGAGGGTATTACGGAGTAGGGAATCCAAGCCTCACCAACAAGGCGTAAGTTAAGCTAATTGGGCGACCGTTCTTGTACATGGGGGGAGGGGTAACGGCAAATGCATGTGAAATGCACTTCTATTAAGCTTAGTTGTTGTTGTTCAAGCATTATATTAGTAAGCGAATGAAATCTACTAAACAAGCTATAATTACAAAGTTCTTTCATCAATCTTGAAAGAATCTATTTTTCTAGGTAGCTTTAAAATATCAGCATTAGAGGTGGTTAAATATGTATAGGTTTAGTTATGAATTTATTAATAATGTATTAGCTTTCTTTAATATTTAACTAGTGAAATATGCATACCTGTTGAGATTTAAATCTGAATAGTTTTCTTATCTTTTATATGTAATATTAAAAAATAAAAAATAATTGATTTTTTGAATAATTTTTATCTATAACAGCCAAATAACATTTAAACGTCAAATGCTGTTATAGGTGTATAACAACCATTCACTGTAAAAGCCAAAAAATATCGGAACAAACGGGACTGTTATAGAGAGGATTGACTGTAGTTAAGTTAAGTGACATATTAAGAAAAAAAAAAAAGGCTACGTGACACTTTTAAAACAAAATTAAAAAATATCTTGGACAAATCTAATCTGGAAACAACATATGTTATTTGAAGTAAATCTAATCCATTATACTATATATTTGGCTTTTTAGTCCATTAAAAGGAGGGTAGTTTGACTTAATATTAAGCCAATTGGCATATTGAGAACAAGCCACTTGGCACTATTAGAGAATCTATTTGTTGGATTCTATTTCTACTAATTTTAAAAAAACATTATTAATTGACATTCTTTTAATAATGTCCAATACGATTTCCCAGATAAATCTACTATAAAAGATAAAACTTTTAATTATATTTACTTTTCATGAAAGATGAAAGCCTCACAATCAATTATTATGAGAGGGAGTACATATACCACATTTAAATTTTAGAATGATTTTAGTAGAAAATAACATCTAAATGAGATTTTTGTATAAGTTGAGAAAATTGTGAAAGTATTCAAGAAAAAAGCAGAGGTAGGTGTACATAAGAGTTACTGTACAAGAATGCTTGGGGCTTTTTAAAAATATCTCTACGCTAGAGGTTAACTTTTTTGGTTTATAAAATCGGCAAAGGGCCAAATATACCTCTGTATTTTCGAAAATGGTCTAAAAATACCCCTTGTTATACTATTGGGCTATATATACCTTTCCCGTCATACTTTGGAACAAATATACCCTTATTTTGGACGGAGAGCCACGTGTCAGGACCAGATGAAAACGACCCATTTCTTTTTTCTTACCCGATCCGTTTTAAAAACCCCACCACCCGACCCGTTTTAAAATTCAGTTTTTTTTAAAGCATATATTTTGTAAAAACTGAAAAAAAAGGAATTTGCAAATATATATTTTTAAGTCTTTTCAATTTTTTTAAAGTATTGTTTTTGTAAAAACTGAAAAAAAATATTTTTTTTAAAAATGCTTTAAAAACTGAAAAATATATATTCTGTAAAAACTGAAAAAAAGGAATTTGCAATATATATATTTTTAAGTCTTTTCAGTTTTTTAAATTATTCTTTTTGTAAAAATTGATTTTTTTGTTTTTTAAAAGCTGAAAAAAACAACAACAACAACAACAACCCAGTATAATCCCACTAGTGGGGTCTGGGGAGGGTAGTGTGTACGCAGACCTTACCCCTACCCTGGGGTAAGAGAGGCTGTTTCCAATAGACCCCCGGCATCCTTCCCTCCAAGAACTTCCCACCTTGCTCTTGGGGTGACTCGAACTCACAACCTCTTGGTTGGAAGTGGAGGGTGCTTACCATCAGAGCAACCCACCTTGTCTAAAAGCTGAAAAAAAAGACTCTCCTAAAGCAGTGGACTACATATGCATTAGTTTTAAAAAAATAAAAATATTATGCAAAATCTTTTTTTTTTCCAGTTTTTACAAAACTAATACTTTAAAAAAATGAAAAATATATATTTTAAAAATTCTTTTATTTTTTCCAGTTTTTACAGAATATATATTAAATTTTTTTTTTTCAGTTTTTACAAAAAACATACTTTAAAAAACTGAAAAGACTTAAAAATATATATTTTGCAAATTCCTCTTTTTTTTTTCCAGTTTTTACAAAACAAAATTTCAGTTTTTACAAAATATATGCTTTAAAAAAATTGAATTTTAAAACGGGCCTGGTGGTGGGTTTTTTAAAACGGATCGGGTAAAAAAGATGGGTCGTTTTCATCTGGTGCTGACACGTGGCACTCCATCCAAAATAAGGGTATATTTGTTCCAAAGTATGACGGGAAAGGTATATATAGCCCAATAGTATAATGAGGGGTATTCTTAGACCATTTTCGAAAGTACATAGGTATATTTGGCCCTTTGCCGTTATAAAAATATAGAAGTTCATTGCTTGCACTATGCAAAATTTTCATAATTTATTCAGATGCTTTACTTGATAAAATTAACATTTAAGTTTTTCTTCTAAATCTTTTCTGCTTTATAATGGCAGAGTCAAGAAAGGACAACATCGTACAATTAAAATTACAACAAGATCAATACTATCAAAGAGAAGGAGATGATCTCTGCTTATTCCTTTGATTCCGCATACATATTCTCAAGGATAATACAGTATTTTTTCTGGAGCCAGAAATAAGATGATGAAAGTACCACTTAATTTTGTTGCTTTTTACATTGTATGTATTTAATTTAAGCATGAATATAGTGGCACAGCCAGCTTAAAGTATATGCTCGGCATTGTATGTATTTATATATCTTCTATATGTTTATTTTGTTAAATCAAATCAACTCAAAACTTATCCAAAATTTTGAATTAAAAAAATAAATAGATCAAAATCTTATTCAAGTTTTTAAATTGAAAAAGAAAACTCCAAAGACGAAAAAAACACCTCGAGATTTCGGTGGAGTATAAAGTATGAGCTTATGTATATTTTTTTTATACCTATTATTGGATTAAATATTAAATGAAATAATTATATAAGAATTATAATAGGGGAAACAAATATAGAAAGAGGGGGGTGGATATAGTGTGAGAGAATTTATATGTTGTATTGCATTAAAAGATAAAATAAAAATAATAAATAAATTTAAACAATGAAATTATTTTGAGAAATAGTCATACAAGATAAAGTTAAGTTACATCTCAGTAGTAATAGAAAACTATATTCATTGTATTATATTAAACTGGTAAGTTACTAAAAATTCATATTACAATTTGATAATACTAAGTAACGAATAATATAATTAGATAATCAAAGAACAAAAAAAAAAAAAATTTCATGGATAATATTAAAAATATAAGCCTTATAATTAAAATTATGATGAGAAAAATCATACATATACTGTGATATAAACATAACTGAAATCATAATAAATAAAAAGTCATAAAGAAATAATCCTAAGTGATAGAGTAAAATTAAATATATTAATTAAATTTCTCATATAGAAAATTTTAGTTAATAAATAGAACTCATAATTTCATAATAAAAGATATAAAAATAATATTAGGATATATATATAATAATTAAAAATAATGGTAGATATTTTTATAAAAGTTAAAGGCTTATCTCTTTATACTTTTGATGATTCAAAATTATAATTAAAATAAATATTATATTATGGACATACGAAAAGAGGGGAATAAAGTTAATGTTAAGATATTTATACTATGAACTAATTAAAAAATAAAAGATAAGTAAATAACACTCAAAAAATAGATAATTCTTTCAAATTATCCGCACATCGCACGGGTTCTAACACTAGTATTATATTAAAAGAAGGACAATCAGACTTGAGGTTAAGTTAAGTGACTATTGAGAAAAAACCATTTAGTACTTTTAAGACAAAATCTAAATTGATTTTGAGGAAATATAATTTGGACAACAAACGTTATTTGAAGTAAAACTTATCTATTATGCTATATATTTGGCCTTTTTAATTCATTAAATTTCTGACGATTTACATCAAGTTAAATTCTAACATTAATACAGTTATTAAATTTTGACTAAAAAATATTTGAGAACTGATAACATCAAACCAAATTTTTATCATTTTATTGGTGGTTACAAACATTAAATTACATAATAGTTCTTAAAAAGAACACATCGCCTAATATTACAAAAATTGTTTCTCTTAAAATATTATAAGCCATAAAAATGTATTGAAACTAATGAGCCCATAATATTAACAAAATAGTAAAGAGTAAGTTATATAGATAAATGCTATTATTTCTTTTATTTATTTGAATTGGAACCGCAATTATGTGGTTAGTATCAAGCTAACAAAAAGTTAAGTGGCTAGCTAATAAAAAGTTATTTAGCAATTTTAAGACAATATTAATTAGGCCATGTAATAAAAATAAATTAAAATTAAAATATAATTTTTTATCTAAAGGTAAACTTCTTGAATTTGGATTGAAATACTATACAAAAAATTATTTTTGGTTGAAAGATAAATAATTTTTTTGAAACATGAATATGGTGAAGGATATTATTTTAAACAGAAGTTTTCAATTAATATATTTAACGTTCTTTTAAAACCATGAATGTGTTAATTTTATACCAACATATAAGTGAAAATATTTAAGATTATCTTATAAAACAGTAAATTAAAATTTTTATTTAATTTCTCTCACAATTACATAGTGATATTTTCTTTGCTGCAAGAATACAGTACCTTTACACATTGTTGCTGCAATTTTGGTTCTTGTAACTCTATACTTATTGGAAACATCTAACAAAAGTTTTATGATTTTTACCGACTAATGATGAAATATAAAATTTGATTATGTTGATTCGATTAATATACGTACAAAAGCAATATATATAGATATATGAATAACACTATCAAAATTTAGTTAAGTAAGAACATACTATGAACATTTATAACCAAGATATCCAACTAAAAAACATAAATTAGAATTAGAAGTTAGTAGAAAATCAAAGGAGGTGGATGTGTGAATAAGATAGGATGATAGGAAGATGGTTGGGAAGAATCCTGAACAAGCTGTAATGAGTTCTTGTAATATGTTACTCTTTGAGTTATAGGTATGATCACAATATTTGTCAAATATGAACGTGTTAGATCGAAAAAATCAAGTGTCATGGGGAAGCTAATAAAATAAACCTTGAATAACGACAAATCAATAATTAAAGAGAAATATACCAAAAGAGACAAAAATATTTAACTTGGTTCGGTCAATTGACCTACGTTCATGGCAGAGATGAGCAATCCACTATATCAAAGAGAGTATAAAATATCGAGAAAACAATCTCACAAAGAGGCAAACACAAGTGACACACTAATACTTATCCCGAAAAGTTCTCCCTCTAAACAAGACTCTCAAACTCCTTATGGGTTATGGCTACATTGTGGATGCTACTGAATGAGAAAGAAGGATCCTCAATTTATACAAGTCCAAACTTTTTCCTCCAAGAAAAAGGACTAGCCAAATATAAAAAAATTATAATTTCCTTCTAAAAAGGCAAAATACATAAGTTACAACCTGAATTATAGACCAAATCCCTATTACACACTTTCTGACGATGAAAAATTATCTTACATACTCAACCTTTCAAAAGTGTATCTATGACACACCACTTTGGTTAGCTGGCACTCGCGTGTTATACACAGAAAACGGGCGAGTGAAATCCAAAAATAAAAAAATAAAAAAATAAAAAAAAATTATAAAACTTTAACTCGGTTTTGAACTCATAAGAACTCAACCATGGAAGTTCAGAATTCCTGCTCAAATCATTCTTTTTAAATTTTAAGCTCAAGGAATTAGTTCTTAATCAATTCCAAGTAGCAAACAATCCACATAAGTTTTAGATCTCAGATTCGCATCAACCTAGAACTCAGTAACTATTTTTGCATTCTGCTTGCCAATAAAGTCTTTTGGATCGGCAGTTGCTTTCAAAATTCAATGCAAACAATTATTATCCATTGATGCCAACTACAAATTCGAGTTCGAAATTGAAGTTTATCTGTGGCTCGAACAATGGAACCCACCTCAAGTTTATTACATTAAAATCAATATTTTTTTAATCAACAAAATTTAAAAGAAAGTGTGGTATTGTCGAGATCGAAAATTGAATTGTAATCACTGTTTGGGATGGGATTTGGGTGGAGTAACGTTCAAATCACCATTACTGTCAAAGTTTCAAAGGTTGAAGTGGAATTATATTTCAATATAAAATTTCATTTTCAAATTCAAGTGGGTGTTCTAGGTCCTTGATGAAAACACTTGCACAAAGCTAAGTATGATGTTTGGAATGAATTAAAATTGATTAGGGTGGCTTTGAAACAAAAAAAATCAGCAACTAAAAGAGAAGTTGAATCCTAAAAAAAACGTTCAGAAGCTAAGAAGGAAGGAGACGAGGGTTGATTTGTAATTCTAAGTATTTTTGTTTTGCTAAAGACACGTGTCGCAATTCCATTGGTGCATGATAAAGACATGTTTTGTGAAACTGGTCAACTACAAGAGTGGTGTGTTATGGACACACTTTAAAAGGTTGAGTCTGTAAGATAATTTTCGTTGTCAGAAAGTGTGTAAGAGAAATTTGGTCCATAGTTCAGATGATAATATATGTATTTTGCCTTCTAAAAAAGGAAAACCCAATTATGGTAAATGTGTTGCCTTTTCCTTCAAGAGATAGGAAAACCAAATATGTTAAGAAAATCAGGACAAACACCCAACAATACTAAGTTATCTTTAACTGAAAAGGGTATACTTGTGGTTCTCTCATCTTCCAACATTTCTTTTATGTTTTTTTCTTTGGGAAAATTATACATTATAGCTGCTCCCAAAATTAATAGCCAATAAAATATAATGTTTACCCTAAAAATCGCATAACAATTGAATTTATACGCGGTTTTAAGGATACGTGATATAACTTGATATAAATTAAGAAAACAGATTGATATTGTAACTGACAATAAAAGAATAAATGCAAACCACGCAAATCGAACAGCCTTGGCCCTCGAGTTCGATCACCCTCGAACTAAGAGATGACTCCACTGATGTATGAACAGAATAACAAGATGCTGAAAGTTAGAAAATGATACTATATTGCTTTATGTTGCGTAATGAGATGTGTTTTACAAATAATCAGACCCCCTTTATATAGTAGGGGAGTCCTACTCTTAATACAATTCTATATAAGATAAAAAATCTCATGATTTTCTAATTAATCGGCCTATCCTTGATACGTGCCGAGATTTCCGCCGTGATCTACAATCGATTGCGGATATTTCGTCTTTCTGTTATTCGACTTGGCAAATTTCCCTCGATCTCGCCTGATATCGATTTCGTTCGGTCCTAGGGTCTCGAACTTAACGATATAACCTCGGACCTCGGTTCGATATAATTCGAGGTCGAACTTTAATCTATCATATTTTAGTCTCGATTAGTCACACAAGGGGCGAACCTGATTTTGACCGTATACAAATAGTCCCCTTGTTTCTCGGAGAGAATATGATGAGAAATGATATGAACTTCTGAATCCCATCTTGATGGGCCATAACGTAAGCGACGAACGGTCACTGAGACACCCGACTATGACATAAGCGACAAACGGATGCTAAACATCCCGTCGGTCCAGTTACCAAGGCATTAAATGCCTGTCAGTTGCTGGTCAGCCACTACGGATTCTGAACCATCATCAACAAGCTATAAATACCCTAACTTTCATTCATTCAAACTTTACGTTCAAAGCTCCTCCTATCCTTGTTCTTCAAAAATCCTTTTGCTCTACAACTCTTGCACCCAAATTTCTTGAACTTTTAGCAAACCGCATATCTTTCTAATTTCCCTTTCTTCTGTTCTACACTGGCAAAAACTTCTAATATTGTACCGCAAAAGGAGGTCGCCTCTTCATCACGACCTGCCGACGACGGGGCTGCGGTGGAACCTCACCCTAAGGAGTTCGTTCCTGCAGGGTGCTCGACTGTTGCCGATTTTCAGATTGAAAAGACTTCCTAAGTACCGGGTCGATGCGAACCGGTCTCGAGGTACATATGTACAATCACCGATGATCTCTTCACCAAGGTTATAGAGGATTGTAACTGGGCCAACAAGCATGTGGTGGTGCCTTCGCCCGAGGAGTCGATCACTACCCACGTGAAGGGTTTTCTAAGTGTTTACACTTACCCCTTCACGTTGGGTCCTCTAATGACCCGATAGGTCATCTAATGTTTTAAAACCTAATTCTGTGATCTGAATCCTTAAAAATCTCATTTTACCCTCCTCGAGTTACGTGCGCAGTCCGGCGTATTTCCGGAAAACGTTTATGTTAAACACTGTGAAAAATATGAAATTTTGCTTTGAAAACTATTTGGGTTGACTTTGGTCAACATTTTGAGTAAACGGACCCGGATCCATTTTTGACGGTCACGGTAGGTCCGTATCGTAATTTGGGACCTGGGAGTATGCCCGGAATCGAATTCCGAGGTCCCTAGCTCGAGATATGGAATTTTGATAAAAAATTAAAAGATTGAACGTTTAATGATTTTAAGAATTGACTGATGTTTGGTTTTGTTGATACCGGGTCCGTATTTTAGTTCCGGAGCCCGGTACAGGTTCGCTATAATATTTATGACTTGTCTGTAGAATTTGGTGAGAAACGGAGTTGATTTGACGTGATTCGGACGTTCGGTTGTGAAAATAGAAGTTTTAAAGCTTTCTTGAAAATTTCATTAGATTTGGTGTTCAATTCGTAGTTTTAGGTATTATTTTGGCGATTTGATCGCGCGAGAAAGTTCGTATGATGTTTTTGGACTTGTGTGCATGTTTGGTTTGGAGCCCCGAGGGCTCAGGTGAGTTTCAGATAGGCTACGGGTGTTTTGAAACTTAGAAAAATCTGGTTTTTTGTCTTCAACTGTTATCTAGTATTTCCTTCATCACATTTGCGGAGGTGCTCTCACGAACGCGAAAGGTAAAATGGGGTAGGATGATTTTTCTTCTACACGAACGCAGTAGCTAGGTCGTGAACGCGAGGCAGTTGGGGATTACCCTTCGCGAACGCGACCAGCTTCTCACGAACGCGAAGCTTGAGGGACGTGGGGGAGGGGACACTCGTTCTTTTACGCGAACGCGAGCACTGGCTCACGAACGCAGAGGCCAGGGGGAGACAGCCTTTGCAAATGCGAAAAGGAACTCGCGAACGAGAAAGACATTCGGGCTGCTGCACTTCGCGAACTCTCCATTAGAGCTCGTCCTAGGTGCGATTTTGAAGGGAAAACTCAACATCAATTCATAGGTTTGTACTCTTTAACTCATTTTCTTCCATTTCTATCATCACCCATTAAATTCCTAGCCCTAATCTTTGTTCTTTCTTGGTAGAAAACTAGGGATTTAGGAAGAATTGGGGATTTTTGCAAAGTGGAGATTTAGACCTCAATTTGGGGTCGGATTGCGAAACTAATTATATAATCGGGCTCGGGGGTGAACGGGTAAAGGGATTTTGGTCTGAACCTCGGGTTTTGACCAAGCGGGCCCGGGGTCGATTTTTGACCTTTTGGGAGAAAGTTTGGGGAATCTAAATTTATACAGTGTAATTGATTTCTTTAGAAATATTTGATATTATTGAGTCGTTTGTGGATAGATACGAGTGGTTTGGAGATGAATTCTAGAGGAAAAGCGGTAATTGAGCATTGAGTGGCCTTTGGAGCGAGGTAAGTGTTGTGTCTAACCTTGACTTGAGGGAGTAGGACTTGTTTGTCTATTTGCTACATGTTTAGATGTTGTGGAACAACGTATATGTGAGGTCACGAGTACTTATGCGTTATAGTCGGGTTAAAGCATGCGGGCGGGGCTTTGTTTCTTGCAATTATAGCTTCCTTTGTTCATGTATCCATGCTTAGACTAGTATTGTTAAATTGATCATTCTTATCATATATATGGATCTTCTGGTGATAATTGAGGATTGATTCCGAAGTTGAGGTTGATATTGTAGAACCAAATATTAAAGTAAGGCATGTACTTGTTATTCTATCTCCCTGTTGTTATTTGTTCATTGCATTATGGTAATGGAGAGTGTTAATGCACGGAGGGTGATGCTGTACCATATTGTGAGTGTTAATGCACAAAGGGTGATGCCGTGCCATATTGTGAGTGTTAATGCACGAAGGGTGATGCCGTGCCATATTATGAGTGTTAATGCACGAAAGGTGATGCCGTGCCATATTGTGAGTGTTAATGCATGAAGGGTGATGCCGTGCCATGTTATGAGAGTTAATGCATAAAGGGTGATATCGTGCCATTTCTATTGATTTTGTGGTGAGGTTGGGAGTAAAAACACGAAGGGCGATACCGTGCATTTTTCCTTTACTGTGTTTAATGGTTCTTATTGATTCATAGTACATTGACTGCTCAAGTTACCATTCTGCTGCAGTTCTCTATCTCGTATTTCCCTCAGCATGTTTCCCCTCCCAGTAGTACATGTTTAGATGTTATTGTTATTTTCTTGTACATATACTGTTATCTGCACAGGTTTATTATGTGAGTGTCTTGTCATAGCCTCGTCACTACTTCATCGAGGTTAGGCTCGACACTTACAAGTACATGGAGTCGGTTGTACTGATACTGCACTTTGCACTTCTTGTGCAGATTTTTGGTACCGATCCCTAGCTGATCATGAGGCTTAGTAGCTTGGATTTACTGTCAGGAGACCCAAGGTAGATCTGCAGGCGTCCGCAGACCCTGGAGTCTCTTCCTAGTTTTATCATTTACTGTTTCCTTACTTCAAAACAGTGTATTTTCCCTTTTCAGACTCTGTTTGTAGTAAATCATAGTAGCTCGTGAGTTGTGACTCCAGATCCGGATGGTAGTAATTAATGAAGTTTTTATATTATTCCGCACTCGATGTATTCCATTTTAGCTTATTTGCTGTTATTTTCTGAATTGAATAAGGATTGGCTTAATAATTCTCTAATGTCGGCTTGCCTAGCAAGTGGAATATTAGGCGCCATCACAGTCCCGATGGTGGGAATTCCAAGTCGTGACATATTGGTATCAGAGCACTAGGTTGCCTAGGTCTCACAATTCACGAGCAAGCTTAGTAGAGTCTGGGGGATCGGTACGGAGACGTCTGTACTTATCTCCCAGAGGCTATGAAGTTTAGGAACAAATTTCACTTCTATTCTTCTCTGTCGTGCGATTGTATTCTCACAATGCTTATTGAACTCTTCTACTCTTATTCTCTCACAGATGGCGAGAACACATACAACATCTTCAACCGAGCAGTAGCCAGAGCCTCCAGTGGCAGCTCCTACGAGGGGCAGAGGCTGAGGCAGGGGCAGGGGCAGGGCTCAGCCCAGAGCCCGAGCAACGGCACCAATGGTGGAGCCTCAGTAGAGTTTGATGAGGAGGTTCCAGCCCAGGCTGTTCCTGTCGGATCAGCTCAGGTCCCGGAGGGGTTCATTGCCACCCTAGTGCTTCAAGACGCTTTGGTCTGTTTGGTGGGCCTTATGGAGAGTATGGCCCATACTGGCACATTTCCCATGGCACCAGCCATCTCTCAGGCTGGAAGAGGAGCCCAGACTCTTGCTACTCACACTCTGGAGCAGATGGCTCCCCAGTATCAGACTCCAGCCGCTCATCTAGTCGGAGTAGTTCAGCCGGTTGTGGCGGCATAGACCGATGATGGGTCAGTTATGTCTTCTGAGGCTTTGTGGAGATTGGACAGGTTTACCAAACTCTTTCCAGTTTACTTTAGTGGTGCTCCTTCAGAGGATCCCCAAGAGTATCTTGACAACTGTCATGAGGTGCTACGGAACATGGGTATAGTGGAGACCAATGGGGTCGATTTTGCTGCATTTCAGATGACTGGTTCCGCCAAGAAATGGTGGAGAGATTATTTGTTGACCAGACCAGCGGGGTCGCTTGCTCTTACTTCGGAACAGTTCTCTCAGCTCTTTCTAGAGAAGTTTCTCCCTATCACACTGATAGAGGAGCACGGTCGTCAGTTCGAGCGTCTCCAGCGAGGCAGTATGACTGTTACTCAGTATGAGACACTTTTTGTGGATTTGGCCCGTCATGCTCTTCTTCTGCTTCCTACCGAGAGAGAGAGAGAGAGGATGAGGAGTTTATTGATAGACTTGCTCAGCCTATCAAATTGCAGATGGCTAAGGAGACCGGTAGTGAGATTTCTTTTCAGCGGCTGCCAATGTCGCCAGGCGAGTCGAGATAGTTCTTGCTTAGGGAGGTCAGGGGTC
>AWOL01S0032712.1:23075-82059 GCA_000715115.1 Nicotiana otophora
CTAGAGGCAGGGGTACTTTTGGTAGAGGCCATCCTCCCAGGCTATTTCATTCAGCACTCCAGGCATCCCACAGTGTCTCAGGTGGCCGTGGTCCTCATATGCCTTATTCCGACCAACTAGCCTACAGTGCACCACCGACTCTTGTTAGTGCACCCCGCTCTAGAGTTTTCAGGGTGGTTACCCAGGTTGACAGGGTCAGTTTCAGGGTCAGCAGTCACAGCAGTCGAGGTCCTATTATACTTGTGGTGATCCGAGGCACATTGTTAGATTTTTCCTTCGGGCACCGGGTAGCTCACAACATCAGGGTTCTCGTGCCATGGTTCCAGCACCCGTTGCTGCACCACCTGCTTAGCCAACCAGAGGCAGGGGTCAGGCAGCCAGAGGTAAAGGCCATACTATTAGAGGTGGATGCCTGCCAGCTAGAGGCTGTCCTAGGGACGTAGTTCAGGGTGGTGGGGCTCAGCCCCGATGTTATGATTTTCCTGGCAGGCTTGAGGCTGAGTCATCTGACGTTTTTATGACAGGTATTGTTTCAGTTTGCAGTAGAGATGCTTCAGTTCTATTTGAACCGGGTTCTACTTATTCCTACATGTCATCCTATTTTGGTTCATATTTGGTTGTGCCTCATGATTCTTTGAGTGCTCCTGTGTACGTGTCCACACCTGTGGGGGATGCTATTGTTGTAGACCATATTTATCGTTCATGTGTAGTCACCATTAGGAGTCTTGAGGCTAGTATAGACCTTCTACTTCTCGATATGGTTGATTTCGATGTCATTTTGGGTATGGATTGGCTGTCACCTTATCACGCTATATTGGATTATCACGCCAAGACGATGACCTTAGCTTTACTGGTCTTACCTCGATTAGAGTGGAGAGGGACTCCTGTCCATTCTACCAGTAGGGTTATCTCATATATGAAGGCTCGGCATATGGCCGAGAAGGGGTGTCTAGCTTATTTGGCTTATGTCCGCGATTCTAGTGCGAAGGTTCCTTCCATGGATTCAGTGCCAGTTGTTCGTGAGTTTCCAAAGGTGTTTCCTGCAGACCTACCGGGGATGCCACCTGACATGGTTATTGATTTCTGTATTGACTTGGCTCCGGGCACTCAGCCCATCTCTATTTCGCCATACCGCATAGTCCCGCCAGAGTTGAAAGAATTGAAGGAATAGTTTCAAGATTTGCTTGATAAGGGATTCATTAGACCTATTGTCTCACCTTGGGATGCACCTGTGTTGTTTGTGAAGAAGAAGGATGGATTGATGAGGATGTGCATAGATTATCGGCAGTTGAACAAAGTCACCATCAAGAACAAGTATCCATTACCGAGGATTGATGACTTATTTGATCAACTACAGGGTGCGAAGGTATTTTCGAAGATTGATTTGAGATTTGGCTACCCTCAGTTGAGGATTAGGGAATCTGATGTCCCTAAGACAACTTTTCGGATTCGGTACGGGCATTATGAGTTTCTGGTGATGTCCTTTGGGTTGACAAATGCCCCAACAACATTCATGGATTTGATGAACCGAGTGTTCAAGACTTATTTGGACTCCTTTGTGATCGTGTTTATGGATGATATATTGATCTACTCCCGCAGTCGAGAGGAGCATGAGCAACATCTCAGAATTGTACTTCAGACTCTGAGAGCCAGCCAGTTGTATGCTAAATTTTCAAAGTGCGAGTTCTGATTGGATTCAGTCGCTTTCTTGGGGCACGTTGTATCAGCAGAGGATATTCAAGTAGATCCTAAGAAGATTGAGGTAGTTCAGAACTGGCCTAGACCCACTTAAGCTACGTAGATCAGGTGTTTCTTGGGTTTGGCGGGCTATTACCGTCGATTTGTGGAGGGGTTTTCATCTATAGCAGCCCCGTTGACTAGGCTGAGCCAGAAGGGTGCCTCGTTCAGATAGTCAAGCGAGTGTGAGGTGAGCTTTCAAAAGCTCAAGGATGCTTTGACTACAATGCCGGTGTTGGTGTTGCCCACAGGTTCAGGATCTTATACGGTATATTATGATGCGTCCCGTGTTGGGCTCAGTGCAGTATTGATGCAAGAAGGCAGGGCGATTGCGTGTGCGTTGCGACAATTGAAGGTTCATGAGAAGAGTTATCCTGTCCATGACTTAGAGTTGGCAGCCATTGTTCATGTGTTAAAGATTTGGAGGCACTATCTTTACGGTGTGTCGTGTGAGGTTTTCACGGATCATCGGAGCCTTCAGTATTTGTTCAAGCAAAAGGATCTCAATTTGAGGCAGAGGAGTTGGTTGGAGCTATTGAAAGACTATAATATCACTATTTTGTACCACTCAGGAAGGCCAATGTGGTGGCCGATGCATTGAGTAGAAAGGCAGCGAGTATGGGCAGCCTTGCGTTCATTCCAGTTGGTGAGAGGCCACTTGCATCAGTTGTTCAGACTTTGGCCAACCAGTTTGTGAGGTTGGATATTTCAGAGTCCAACCGTATTCTAGCTTGTACAGTCGCTCGGTCTTCCTTGTTTGAGCGTATCAGAGATCGACAGAATGACGACCCTCATTTGTTAGTCCTTAGGGACAAACTGCGGCACGGTGGTGCCAAGCAAGTTACTATTGGAGATGACAGAGTTTTGAGGATGCATGGTCGTGTTTGTGTGCCTAATGTGGATGGACTTTGTGAGTTGATTCTTGAGGAGGCTCACAGTTCCTGGTATTCTATTCATCCAGGAGCCGCCAAGATGTACCAGGACTTGCGGTAGCATTATTGGTGGAGGAGGATGAAGAAGGATATAGTTGCTTATGTAGCTCGGTGTCTAAATTGTCAGCAAGTAAAGTATGAGCATCAGAGACCTGGTGGTTTGCTTTAGAAGATAGAGATTCCTGAGTGGAAGTGGGAGCGTATCACTATGGATTTCGCTGTTGGACTCCCACAGACTCATAGGAAGTTCAACACAGTTTGGGTTATTGTGGACAGGCTGACTAAGTCAGCACATTTCATTCCTGTGGCAGTTACCTATTCTTCGGATCGGTTGGCAGAGATTTACATCCGCGAGATCATCTGTCTTCACGGTGTGCAAGTGTCTATCATTTTTGATCAAGTTATGCAGTTCACCTCACACTTCTGGAGGGTAGTACAACGTGAGTTGGGTATGCGGGTTGAGTTGAGCACAACGTTTCATCCTCAGATGGACGGACAGTCCAAGCGCACTATTCAGATCTTGGAGGATATGCTCTGTGCATGTGTTATAGACTTCGGAGGATCATGGGATTAGTTCTTTCCCCTTGCAGAGTTCGCCTACAACAACAACTACCAGTCGAGCACTCATATGGCTCCCTATGAGGCATTATATAGTAGGCGGTGCCGGTCGCCAATTGGGTGGTACGAGCCGGGGGATGCTCAGTTATTGGGTACAGATTTGGTTCAGGATGCCTTGGATAAGGTCAAGATTATTCAGGATAGACTTCCCACAGCTCAGTCCAGGCAGAAGAGTTATGCCGACTGTAGAGTTCGTGATGTTGCATTCATGGTTGGAGAGAGAGTGTTGCTTCGGGTATCACCCATGAAAGGTGTAATGAGATTCGGAAAGAAGGGCAAGTTGAGCCCTAGGTATATCGGGCCCTTTGAGATTATGGAGAGAGTGGACGAGGTGTCTTACAGGCTCACATTGCCACCTAGTTTAGCAGATGTTCATCCGGTATTCCATGTGTCCATGCTCCGGAAGTATCATGTCGATCCGTCCCATGTGTTAGATTTCAGCTATGTCCAGTTGGACAAGGATTTGACTTACCAGGAAGAGTCGATGGCTATTCTAGCCCAGCAGGTTTGACAGCTGAGGTCTAAGACTTATCCTTCAATTCGAGTGCAGTGGAGAGGGCAGCCCGTTGAGGCAGCTACTTGGAAGTCCGAGTCAGATATGCGGAGTAGATATCTGTAATTTTTTATCCAGCCCAGGTACTATTCTATGTCCATTCGAGGACGAGCGGTTATTTCAGAGGTGGAGAATGTGATGAACCGATAGGTCATATTATGTTTTAAAACCTAATTAAGTGATCTGAAGCCTTAAAAATCTCATTTTTACCCTACTCGAGTTGCGTGCACAGTCTGAGCGTGTTTTTGAAAAACTTTTATGTTAAAAACTGTGAAAAATATGAAATTGTGCTTTGAAAACTATTTGGGTTGACTTTGGTCAATGTTTTGAGTAAACGGACCCGGATTCATATTTTGACGGTCACGGTAGGTCCGTATCGTAATTTGGGACCTAGTCATATGCCCGAAATCGAATTCCTTCGTCTCTAGCTCGAGATATGGAATTTTGATAAATAATTAAAAGTTTGAAAGTTTAATAATTTTAAGAATTGACTGATGTTTGGTTTTATTGATACCGGGTCCATATTTTAGTTCCGGAGCCCGGTACAGGTCTACTATAATATTTATGACTTGTCTGTCGAATTTGGTGAGAAACAGAGTAGATTTGACATGATTCAGACGTTCGGTTGTGAAAATAGAAGTTTTATAGCTTTCTTAAAAATTTCATTCGATTTGGTGTTCAATTCGTAGTTCTAGGTGTTATTTTTGCGATTTGATCATGCGAGAAAGTTCGTATGATATTTTAGGACTTGTGTGCATGTTTGGTTTGGAGCCCCGAGGGCTCGGGTGAGTTTCAGATAGGCTACGGGTGTTTTGAAACTTAGAAAAATCTGTTTTTGGCTTCAACTGTTATATGGTATTTCCTTCATCGTGTTCGCAGAGGTGCTCTCGCGAACGCGAACGGTAAAATAGGGCAGGATGATTTTTCTTCTATGCGAACGCAATAGCTAGGTCGCGAACGCGTGGCAGTAGGGGATACCCTTCGCGAATGCGACCAGCTTCTCGTGAACGCGAAGCTTGAGGGACCTGGGGGAGGGGACACTCGTTCTTCTATGCGAAAGTGAGCACTGGCTCGCGAACGCGGAGGCCATAGGGGAGGCAACCTACGTGAACGCGAAAGCCATTCGGGCTGCTGCACTTCGCGAACGCGAAAAAGGCCTGGCGCCCAGACCTTAAAGCAGAACCAAAACGGGATTTTACCCATTTTTCATAAACTCTCCATTAGAGCTCGGCCTAGGTGCGATTTTGAAGGGAAAACTCAACATCAATTCATAGGTTTGTACTCTTTAATTTATTTTCTTCCTTTTTTATCATCACCCATTAAGTTCCTAGCCTTAATCATTGTTTTTTCATGTTAGAAAACTAGGGATTTAGGAAGAATTGAGGTTTTTTGAAAAGTGGGAATTTAGACCTCAATTTGGGGTCGGATTCCGAAACTAATTATTTAATCGGGCTCGAGGGTTAACGGGTAAAGAGATTTTGGTCTGAACCTCGGGTTTTGACCAAGCGGGCCCGGGGTCAATTTTTGACTTTTTGGGGGAAAGTTTGGAGAATATAAATTTATGCAATGTAATTGATTTCTTTAGCAATAGTTGATATTATTGAGTCGTTTGTGGATAGATACGAGTGGTTTGGAGGTGAATTCTAGAGAAAAAACGGTAATTGAGCATTGAGTGGCCTTTGGAGCGAGGTAAGTGTTGTGTCTAACCTTGACTTGAGGGAATATGACTTGTTTGTCTATTTGCTACATGTTTAGATATTAGGGAACAATGTATATGTGAGGTGACGAGTACTTATGCATCATAGTCGGGTTAAAGCATGCGGGCGGGGCTTGGTTTCTTGCAATTATAGCTTCCTTTGTTCATGTTATCCATGCTTCGACTAGTATTGTTAAATTGATCGTTCTTATCATGTTTATGGATATTCTGGTGATAATTGAGGATTGATTCCGAAGTTGAGGTTGATATTGTGGAACCAAATGTTGAAGTAAGGCTTGTACTTGTTATTATATCTCCCTGTTGTTATTTGTTCATTGCATTATGGTAAGGGAGAATGTTAATGCACGGAGGGTGATGCCGTGCCATATTGTGAGTGTTAATGCACGAAGGGTGATGCCGTGCCATATTGTGAGTGTTAATGCACGAAGGGTGATGCCGTGCCATGTTATGAGATTTAATGCACGAAGGGTGATGCCGTGCCGTTTCTATTGATTTATTGGTGAGGTTAGGAGTAAAAGTACGAAGGGTGATGCCGTGCATTTTTGCTTTACTGTGTTTAATGATTTTTATTGATTCATAGTACATTGACTGTTCAAGTTACCTTTCTGCTGCAGTTCTCTATCTCATATTTCCCTCATCATGTTTCCCCTCCCAATAGTACATATTTAGCTGTTATTGTTATATTTTTGTACATATACTATTATCTGCACAGGTTTATTATGTGAGTATCTTGTCATAGCCTCGTCACTACTTCGTTGAGGTTAGGCTCGACACTTACCAGTACATGGGGTCGGTTGTGCTGATACTGCACTCTGCACTTTTTGTGTAGATTTTGGTACCGGTTCCTAGCTGATCATGAGGCTTAGCCGGTTGGATTTGCTGTCAGGAGACCCAAGGTAGATCTGCAGGCGTCCGTAGATCCTGGAGTCTCTTCTTAGTTTTATCATTTTCTGTTTCCTTACTTCAAAACAATGTATGTTTCCTTTTTAGACTCTGTTTGTAGTAAATCATAGTAGCTTATGAGTTGTGATGAATAAGTTTTTATATTATTCCGCACTTGCTGTATTCCATTTTAGCTTATTTGTTGTTATTTTCTGAATTGAATAAGGATTGGCTTCATAATTCTCTAATGTCGGCTTGCCTAGCAAGTGGAATGTTAAGCGCCATCACGGTCCCGACGGTGGGAATTACGGATCATGACAGGTCCCTTAGACCCGATCATCATTGCCTTCTGCAAGAGGTACGATGTGACTCTTAGCCAGATTCACCCTTCCTTCTGGAGAATAGTGATTCTCCTTCGATTCTTCGTAAACAAAATCGAGGGGTGTCCCTTCACCCTCGATAATCTTATTCGCTTCTACAGTCCTGGACTCTATCGAGGGAGGCTGATCAAGCTTGCTCGTCGGGCCAGTAGGGCCCCGTTCTCGAGTATAGATGAGGCTCGGGACCGAGGTTGGATGAGCCGATTTGTTCGAATAAAGACTTCAGACTTGATCCTTGCCGAGGACATGCCATTTCCCAAGAAATGGAACATGAAACGTAAGTAGTACTTTGCCTTGAAGATTTAATCTTGTTGTTTTTCCTCTTATCTCCTTTCTTATCGATGTTTTTAGTGTTGTAGTTGTGGCCCAGATGCCAGATGTAGCTCCTCAACTCAAGGAATGGGTCGAGGGCCTTGTGTCATAGATACTATATACCGAGTGTGGTTGGATGGAATTATCGAAGGGTCGGTGGGAGGCTCATAATCATGGTAAGTTTTCTTTTCTGATGTAATAATGTTTTATTTCCTCCTTGCACTGTTGAATTTTTATCGGTTCTATTTTTATTTGTAGGTCTCCCCAAATATGTTGCTATGAGACCTCCATCCGGTTATGAGGATATGCCTCTCGAGTCCCCTGCTCCGAGGCAAGGTGATGAAAAGAAGAGAAAAAGGGCCCCGAGTTCCTCGTACTCAGAAAAGAAAAAACCGAAGAAGAGGTTGCGCAAGCCCAAGGGAAGCACCAACACCCTATCCTCGGACTCAATCCACCGGCTAAGGGACGAGTCTGAAAAATAAGAAGAAGAGAAATACAAGCCGATGGCCCGCTTAAGGGTAGGTGTCATGATACAAGGGCCCTCCGAACAGGCGAGTGCTGAAATTGACCCGCCTCGAAATGAGGAGGTCGATGAGGGAGTTTTAGTCGAAGCTCCCGAACCAGAAGGGGCTGAGAGGGAAACCGGGGCTGATACTCCTCGAGCAGAGGAAAGTGCCCCGAAAGACGCGCTTGGGGCAATCGACCTTACTGGGGAGTCTCCTCAGTTCTCAGATGCCATGATATATGAGGCCGGCATGCTAGAAAGTCGTTCTTACAAGGGGCCTTAGGGGATTGTAGATATCCATAATTTCTTAGATAGGTTAGAGTCTGCAGCCTCAAAGGACGTTATGGGGCTTGGAGACTTGCCGGTGCCATAGAAAGTACCATCGCTGGGAGCCAGTGGGTCTTCCTCGAGCCCAAAGTTAGTGGAACGGTTCCCGGCTCCGAGGGTTGACCCCGACCGAAAGTGGTCAATAGTTTTCTTTATCCCGGAGGATGCCCGGGTTTTCTCTGCCGCCATGGGGGTCGCTAGCTATCTTCAGTGTTTGGTGACCGAAGAGGATCAGGCCATGATGGACAAGGTGGAAATGCCCTGCCTTTTCAATGAAGCTCAACAGGCATTGAATCAAGTAACTTCGAGCATATTTTTCATTATGTATTTTAAACTTAAAGTTGTAAACAATCATAGCATCTTCTTTTATGCTTGAAGGCCTCGATACTACACCTTGAGACTTTCCTCCGATATCGGTAGGAGTCAACCCAACACGAGGCCGAGGTTCGAGTGCTTATTGAGAAGAGGGACACCTACGGTGAGAAGCTTCAGGCTGAGTTAGAAACGGCTTAGGGGGAACACACCGAGATGGCCGAGCAGGTAATTTGAGTACTTTACAATAGTGAAGACGAATTGGAGATAGTGGCTAATGATCTGATCCTGCAGGTCCGATAGAGGCTTGAACAGATTAGGCAGCTCCAAACACAGGTAGATACAATACAAGCTGAGGATGAGGAGTTCAAGAAAAATATGGAACTCTTAGCCTCAAACAAAGAAGCTGTCCAAGCACAACTGGAGTCGGCCGAGGCTCAGCTTCGGGCTGCAAAGGAGAAGACCTCGGTGCAGGCCAAAAGGATCAAGGAGCTCCAACCCGAGCTTAACTCGACTATTTCTAGACAAGAGAGCCTGGCCACGGAGCTCGAGGCGGCCAAATCTGAGGTGTTCGTGGCCAATATCATGGCCGATGCTAAAGTGGCCCAATTCAAGGTTGACGTCGAGGCTATCCAGGCACATACCAAGAGCATGGTGGATCATGCAATGTGGGAAGCTCGAAGGGAAGCCCTCGAGGGAGTCCATGCTCAAGGCTTTGACATATTGAAGTACTTGAAGAGTCAAGGTAAGCTTAGTAGGAGGCATGCTATGTGGTTGAATTTATTGAAACTTTTCCTTATGTAATTTCTTACAAACAAGGGAAAGAGAATGTTGTTGCTGATGCACTTTCAACAAGGTATATCTTAGTTTCTACGCTGACTTCTAAATTGATGTGTTTTGATCAAATCAAGGGACTTTATGCTAATGATGTTGATTTTGGCAAGATTTTTGCAGATTGTAAGTTGGGTCCTTTTGAGAGTTTTAATCCTCAAGATGGGTTTCGTTTTAAGAAAAATAAGTTGTGTATCCCTAATTGCTCTTTACGTGAATTATTTGTAAGGGAAGCACATTGTGGAGGGCTTATGTGTCACTTTGAAGTCCCAAAGACATTAGACATACTTGCTGAAAATTTCTTTTGGCCTGGCATGAGAAAAGATGTTGAAAGAGTGTGTGCACAATATTTGAAATGTAAACAAGCTAAATTTAAATTGTTACCTCATGGTCTTTACACGCCATTACCTGTTCCTACTTCACCTTGGATTGATATTTCTATGGATTTTATGTTAGGCTTGCCTAGAACAAGGTATGGTAAGGATAGTATATTTGTTGTGGTAGATAGGTTCTCTAAAATGGCTCGTTTTATTCCTTGTTTAAAGACTAATGATGCTTCATATGTTGCTGATCTATTTGTAAAGAAGTTGTTAAATTGCATGGTATACCTAGAACTATTGTTAGTGATAGGGATGCCAAGTTTTTGAGTCACTTTTGGCGTGTATTTTGGGGGAAGTTAGGCAATAAATTATTATTTTCTACTTTTTGTCACCCACAAACTGATGGACAAACTGAAGTAGTTAATAGAACCTAAGAAAACATGTTGAGGGCTGTTTTGAAAGGTAAGATCACTTATCTATGATTGAATTTGCTTACAATAGAACAATCCATTCTTCTACAGGTATGTCTCCTTTTGAGGTTGTTTATGGTTTTAATCCCTTCACTCCTCTTGATTTATTACCATTACCTACTAATGATATTGTTAATCTTGATGGTAGGACAAAGGCTGAGATGATGAAAAAAATTCATGAACAAACAAGGCTTGCAATTGAGAAGAAAAATGAGCAAACTGCCTTGAGAAAGAATAAGGGTCGAAAACAAGTAATTTTTAAACCTGGAGATTTAGTTTGGGTTCACTTTAGAAAGGAGAGATTTCCCTCCAAAAGGAAGTCAAAGTTGCACCCTAGAGGAGATGGCCCATTTCAAGTCCTTGAAAGGATTGGAGACAATGCTTACAAGCTGGACCTANAATATTGCTAATCTTGATGGTAGGACAAAGGCTGAAATGATGAAAAATATTCATGAGCAAACAAGGCTTACAATTGAGAAGAAAAATGCAAACTGCCTTGAGAAAGAATAAGGGTCGAAAACAAGTTGTTTTTCAACCTGGAGATTTAGTTTGGGTTCACTTTAGAAAGGAGAGATTTCCTTCAAAAAAGAAGTCAAAGTTGGATCCTAGAGAAGATGGCCCATTTCAAGTCCTTGAAAGGATTGGAGACAATGCTTACAAGCTGGACCTACCTGGTGAGTTCCAAGTAAGTGCTACATTCAATGTTGCTGACTTGTCTTTGTTTGATGTAGGATCGAATTCGTGGAAGAATTCTTTTCAAGAAGAGGGGAATGATAGCATCAAGGACAAGGATAGAGTTTCGGAAGCTCCAAGAAGGCCATTTACAAGATCTCAAGCTAAAAAATTGCAGACTAAGGTTGCTGGACTTCAGTGACAAATAAAGAAGCTTTTAATTGTAGAGGAAGAGCTCAAGCCCAAAGGCGATAAATTGTTCAAGTTTTACAATTATTTGGTGGACCACATTGAAGTCCAAGAGGAGAAAGATTAGGTCCCAACATCAGCCCTTGAAGTCCACCAAAAGGGCACCCAAAAGAGCTTAAAAAGGGTCCAAAAGGGGGTATTTCAAAAGGAGCCCAATTGGAGTCCAAAATAATAGCCCAAACTAGTAATTTTAAGGCCCAAATCTGCCCCAAAGGGATTTGCCCGCCCACCCTTTTATTTTTATTAGTTTTTATTAGGTTTTCTAGTATTTAGATTAGCCTCCAAGTTAGGGTTTGCCTTGACAGCCACTCTACCTAGTTTTGGGACTTTTTACTCATATAAATAGGAGTTATTTTCATTCATTGTGGTACTTGATTATTGATTAATAATATTATACTTTGAGAGTTCTTTTGAATCTTTGTTACTTATGCTTTGAGATTTATCTTTCAACCTTTACTAGTTCATAGTTCAAGGTAGTAAGATTACTTCTCTATTGTGATATCATTGATTTCTTTGTGGTATTCTTAGAAGGAGATTCATACTAGTTATTAATTTTTGTCTTAAGTTACTCGTAAAGCGGTCAAGATCCGAATCTATTGTTTTTGATTTGTTCTTAAGTAAAGGCGTTTGATTTCTTCAATAAATCAAAATGTTGTTACTTGGATCTTGTCAAAGCTATAGAACTTGCGTTCTTGGAAGTTCTTGGAATTCTTTCCCTGAATTTTCCCATATCTTTTATTTTCTGCACTTTAATTCTAGTCGTTCAATTCCTTATTGTTATTGCTTCCGCATTTACTTCTCAAATTCTTACTCTAGTTTGGATTCCCGACCTTTTTGTTATCACCCATGCTCTACTCGGATTATTCCGACATCATTTTTGCTCCCCGCGCAGTGGCCCTAGCCTCAGAGCGACGAGCCCCTCCTTGCTATGGAGGAATCTGACTTTGAAGAAAAGGGCCGTCATTCCCCTCTTTCTCCCAACAATTTAGAAGTATTTTCAATTGCAGTAACCGTAGAGGATTCGGCCAGAGAATTCACAATTAGAAGCAGGTATTTTGCTCAAAGAGAGGGAGAAGGAAGTGAGAGAGAAAGAAGAAAAATTCTAAGAGAGAATCGTGTATTAATTGAAAGAAAGAGAGGAAAAACATAAATTACATATTTCATGCCTCAATAGTAGTATATACCATAAATATTTATTTTGCAATAAAATATAAAAGATAGCTATAGAAAATAATATTTTAAAATATTTTTGATTTATAATAAATAGAGTGTATACCTTTGCTATAGGAGGTAAAATTTCCTAATGGTAATATTGTAAATGGCGCCCATTCCCCCTTATTATCGGAGATGTATTTAAATTCTTCCATTGTACCAAGTTAACCATCCCCATATTCGATCTTCATCTTTTTCTCTTAACTTGCCTTTTTATATTTTTATGAATTAATTCTTTGCTTAAATACGGTTCATTCAGAGCTCTTTTACTATATAAATTCATGTTCAAAAAGGGGAAAATAGTTGTAAAGTCGTATATAGTAATAAATAAAAGCATGTAATAACTATGCCATTAAGTCTCTTCCTCTTCTCCTTATTAATATCCATACAATTTATATTTATAATGTGTGTTTTACTTGTAGAACGATACTCTAATCATCAATAGCCTTCTTCTTCCCCCATCTTTTTAATTTTCTTCTGGCCTTCCAAATCATGAATATTAAAATTCAATTTAAGATGGGATCCATGCCAGACAATGGAGAAGCTTGTCATCACCGGAACTCCGGAAGTGGAGTAAGTGAAATAACACTCACAGGAATAAAAGCACTATCAATATAATATGTGCTATTTGTACCTCATGCCCCTTTACAATTTATAATTTTACAAAAATGACCCAACACACCAAACATTCCATCCAAAGGAAGAAGCTTTACCCATGAGTAATTAATTACTCTGATCTTGACTTAGACTCTTGCCTTTTTGTGTGAGTCTGTGTATGTTTCTTTCAATATTACAACGTTAAGGTTTAGTCGATTATGAGAAAAGATTCAAATAATTATTATACACAAAGTATAAAATTTTAGCAATGATTTACTCTTCTATAAAGATTAATATACAATATATTTTGATTGTTCATTCTGTCTATAATTAAAATTATTTAATTCTATCTCTCTTTGAAAATAGTTTGATTAACATGAAAGTACAAAAAAAAACTTCATCAAGAAAAATAATTGTGGTCTCTTAATTTTCTCTTTTAAAGGTTTATGTTAAATTCTATCACTTTGATCTTGCACTCTTTTCCTTTAAATTTTGTTTATACCTAACTGATGGTAGGCTAGGAATCCGTGTTTTATCTATATTTTGCATTCTAATGGTAAGCACTGATGGTAAGCACCCTCCACTTCCAACCAAGAGGTTGTGAGTTCGAGTCACCCCAAGAGCAAAGGTGGGTAGTTCTTGGAGGGAAGGATGCCGAGGGTCTATTGGAAACAGCCTCTCTACCCCAGGGTAGGGGTAAGGTCTGCGTACACACTACCTCCCCAGACCCCACTAGTGGGATTATACTGGGTTGTTGTTGTTGTTGTTGCATTCTAATTACTGTATTTTATTTGTATTTGAGCTTAAATAACGATGATTTGCACTTATTACGTGTATTATGGTTTGTAGGAGGTGATTCATCGTTAGAAAGCAATTTTGGAGCTAAAATGGATGATTTGTAGCTTTGAAGTCTGAGTAGAAGTCCAAGAAAATGAATCGGAATCGCGTTTGGAAGTCGAGGACCAAATCTGGATGTTAAAAATTGGAGAAAATTCCTATCTGAAAAAATTGCACTACCCGGTCGATTTTGGGATCGATGGCTTGCCAGACACTCAACTATATTGATTCCGTCTTATAGAATGGCCCCAACTGAGTTGAAAGAATTAAAGGAACAATTGAAGGATCTTCTAGAGAAGGGCTTCATACGACCGAGTGTTTCACCTTGGGGCACCAGTTCTCTTTGTGAGGAAGAAAGATGGTTCATTAAGAATGTGTATCGACTATCGGTAACTCAACAAAGTCAAAATCAAGAACAAGTACACATTCCAAGAATTGATGACTTGTTTGATCATTTACAAGATGCTAAGTACTTTTCCAAGATTGAATTGAGATCGTGATATGACCAGTTGAAGATAAGAGAAAAAGATATTCTGAAGACGGCTTTAGAACTCAATATGGACACTTTGAATTTACGGTGATGTGCTTCGGATTAACGAATGCTCCAACAACTTTCATGGATCTTATGAATCGAGTGTTCAAGCCTTTCCTCGACGCACCCATGATAGTGTTCATTGATAATATTCTTGTGTACTCACGGAGTCAAGAGGATCAGGCTAACCTTCTTAGTGAGACCTTGCAAACACTTAAGGATAATGAGTTGTATGCAAAATATTTAAAAGAGTGAGTTTTGACTTGAGTCTGTGGCTTTCTTAGGTCATGCGGTCTCTAGTGAAGGGATTAAAATTCATCCGAAATATATATAATCCGTAAAGAATTGGCCAAGACATACAATGCCAACAAAGATTTATAATTTTTTGGGTTTGGACGGTTACTATAGAAGGTTTGTGGAAGGGTTTTCTTTTCTTGCTTCTCCATTGACCAAGTTGACCGAAAAGGCGGCCAAATTTCAATGGTCGGATGCTTGTGAGAAGAACTTTTTGACCACAACATTGGTGTTGACCTTATAAATTGCTTCGAATGGGTTTGTGGTATATTGTGATGCGTCAAGAATATGTCTGGGATGTGTACTAATGCAACATGATGAAGTTGTTGCTTATGCTTCCGGGCAACCTAAGAACCACAAAAATAATCATTCGACTCATGATTTTGAGCTTGCAGTGGTGGTTTTTACATTGAAGATTTAGCGTCATAATTTGCATGGTGTTCATGTTGATATATTCATGAACCACAAAAGTCTCCAATACATTTTTAAACAAAGATAGTTGAACTTAAGGAAAAAAAGATGGCTTGAGCTACTCAAAGGTTACAATATCAATATTTTTTACTATCCAAGAAAGGCTAATGTTGTAGCCGATACTCTCAGCCGGAGCTCAATGGGGAGTTTATCTTACTTGGATGAATCCAAAAAGACAATGGTGAAAGAGGTTTATCAATTAGCAAGTTTGGGAGTTCGACTCATGGACTCCGATCAAGGTAATGTAGTTGTGTGAAATAACGCTGATTCTTCTCTAGTGGTAGAGGTAAAGGAAAAACAATATGATGATCCTTATTTGGTGCAATTGAAGTAAGGAATTTACATGAACAAGACTATGACTTTTGCACTTGGGGTAAATGATGGTGCGGTAAGGTACCAAGTTCGATTGTGTGTTCCCAATATTGATGGGCTTAGAGAGAGAATCATGACTGAGACACACAACTCGATGAGCTCTATACATATGGGTTTCACAAAAAATATATCATGATCTCAAGGAGATTTATTGGTGGAATGACATGAAGAAGAATATAGTTGACTTTGTGGCTAGATGTCTAAATACACAACAAGTTAAAGTCGGGCCTGGGCTCGGAGGCTTAGGTCAGAACATAGAGTTCCTGACTTGTAAGTGAAAAATAATAAAATGGATTTTGTAGTAGGTATACCTCGCTTGTTTCGTATGTTTGTCTCAATTTGGGTGATTATTGATCGACTTAAGAAGTCATCACACTTTTTGCCCACAAAGACTAGTGATGCTGCAGAGTAGTATGCTCAGTTGTACATCAAATAAATAATCAGGTTGCACAGTACCTAGTTTCTATTATCTCTGATAGAGGTGTGCAATTTACAACTAACGTCTGGCAAAAGTTTCAAAAGAGTTTGTATGCTCAAGTGAACCTTAGCATAACTTTCCATCCTCAGACTGGCGGATAGGCTGAGCGGACAATTCAGACGCTCGAGGATATGTTACAAGCATGTGTTTATGACTTCAAAGGTAGTCAGGATGAACACTTTCCACTTATTGATTTTACATACAATAATAACTATCACGCGAGCATTCAAATGGCTCCTTTTGAAGTTTTATATGGGAGGAGGTATAGATCTCATGTTGGGTGGTTCGAAGTTGGTGAAGCAGAATTGATAGGTCCCAACCTTGTTCACCAAGCTATGAAAAAAGTTAAAGTAATCAAAGATCGATTAAAGACCGTTGAAAGTCACCAAAAGTCCTATTCAGATGTGGACGAAGAGATTTGGAATTCAAAAAGGATGATCGACTGTTCTTGAAAGTTTCTCCCATGAAAGGTGTAATGCAATTTGGGAAGAGGGGGAAATTAAGTCCAAGGTACATTGAGCCTTATACGATATTGATAACATTTGGCCAAGTAGCCTATAGACTTGAATTACCTCAAGAGTTGTCTTCCGTACATCCCGTTTTTCATGTATCTATGTTGAAAAAATTGATAGGTGACCCGTCCCTCATTTTACCTACAAAGACTATTGAAATTAATGAAATTTCGACTTACGAAGAAGTTCCTATTGGCATTTTTGATAGGCAAGTTCAGAAATTGAAAACTAAAGAAATTGCCTCCATTAAGGTCAACATGTCAAAAATACAACTTAGGAAGCGAAAGAAGACATGAAAAAAATATATCCTCATTTGTTTCATGAACAAGATGGAAGTAATGTTTCATGAACAAGATGGAAGTATATAAAGATAAGTATAATTTTTTTCTCTCTTATATCTTGTTGTTGTTATTGTTGTGTGAGTTCATGTATTAGTGTCTCTATGGATTGGACAATTTATGCAAGTTGATTATGTGAAGAAGGAAAGGATGAGATGTTTAGTAGTGTACATTACTATGAAGCTTTACAGGGCATGTACATATGTTTCTTGGTATGGTCTCTTTTGTTCGCTGCCAGGTGGATATGCCTTAGTACAAAGGAACTCTGGCAAAATTTTCTGAAAAAAAAGGAGTTAGTGAAATTTGAGGGTCTTATGGAGTTTGGCATGTGCTTAACGTGTAAAGCTCCATTTGATGCGTAACAAGGGCTAAGTTTCAACATTCAGAATTAATGTTCCTAGGGAGGGGGGATGTAAATTCCCACAACTTCACTAGCATAGTATTGATTAGTTTAAGCTCAAGGAAGTACATTGGAGCTTAGAGGAAGAGTTGAATCTTCAGGGATGCGTAGGCAAAAATAGAAGCTGCCAGTTGAGGGGAGGAAAAGCTCTCATCTTGCATACGCTGCCTTGCATAGACCTTCTGCGTAGGATTTATGCATAGGCTACGCAACTTGCGTAGGCAGCAATAGAATGGTCAGTAAGATGGGGGAAAAGGTTCTCTCATGCGTAGGCATCATACTTAGCCTACGCAGGGAGGCTACACAAGGCTCCAGATTGTTGTTATCATTTTTTATTTTGGTCTTAAAGGGGTGTTCGAAGAGAGAAAAATATTTTATTTTGACTTGGTGTTTCAATTTTAGAGAGAAGGAAGAGCATCTCTCTTATCAATACACTAAGGTAATCATTTATGGTGAAAGTTTTGAGTACCAAACATCATTTGATGATATTCTAAAGATATTTATAGATCAAATCCATAGGATTCTATTCAAAGATTCAAGAATATTTACAAATGATGTCTCTATTCATGTCCAAATATAAGTATAAGTTTGAGGGTTAGTTTGAGTTGAGAAATATCATTTGTATGAGAAAGAAACCATAGTTTTTGAATGGGTCTTATGAACTAGGGTTTGCTATGAATAGTAAATTATGTATACTTGAATGTTGGAATTGGGGGATTAATTTGTTCTACCTATTGTGTTGTATAGATTAAGATTCGTACCAAGTGACTTGGGAACGAAGAAGTTAAGCTAGCTTCAAGATAGTTTAAGGTATGTTGGCTAACTCCTCTCATAGAATTGATATTCCCAAAATCGTCACGTCTTATAAATGTAATTTCGTGACTTAATAGTTTTTAAATTGTTAGTGTATAATTGTGGGCAACAACTAATTATACACTCTCCTTGTTTTTCCTTTAATGTTATGATCTCGCATGCTATGTTTTACATGATAAAATTTTAAATATTTCAAACCTATGAATGAAAATATTTTAATGATTAATGTTTTTCATGAACACGGATATGTCTCTACGATGTTTCAAATGATAACTGTAAATGGTGACGAAATTGGAAAGAGAATGTAACGTGACTATTGAGCCTAACTCTAAAGTTAGCGATTTTGGGTCAAAAGTGCTAAATGTAACAAACTATTTTGGGGTGTCTTGTTATGTAACCGAGAAGGTATAGATTAAAGGTGCCTAATACACAAAGCTACATGTGCCAGTACAGGACTTGGTCGTATCATTAGCTTGGACGACTAGGTAGTCCCCCTTGTTGGGGTTAGTGAATTGCTAGCAAATTAATATTGATCCACATAGCATTGTAGTGAGATGACTTAGCCGATCAAGTCGAGATCGGACTCCATGCCATACACATGTTAGTTTAACGGAATGTCGATAACTAATGAACTCTTACCTATGATAATAAGTTGTTTAAAATTCAAATTCTCGAATGTTTTATGAAATACTTAATGTTTCTCTAAGTTGCATATTATCTTTACATGTTTTCCTTTATATATGTCACTTATTCCATTTTAAGTGAGGGAGCTTACGATGCATACAAGTATTCATCATGTACTTTTGTCCCTTTGGCTAGGGATGCTGCATCTTTTTCATGGATGCAAGTAGTACTACACTGGACGACGTGGACCCTCGTTAGGCGACTGCCTCATCTTCAAGTCTTTGGTGAGTCCCATTATATATTCAGGGCACCCCTTTTATGTTATGAACATTTGGATCTCCTTTGGATATCCGGAGCCTAGTCACCGACATCTCTGCTTATTTATATTGTCATAGAGGCTTCATAGACACAGTCGGTTAAGTTATGTTTTTGTCATTTCTATAAAGGTCTTATATGGCATGTACGAATAACTTCTTTTGTTATATAATATATTCACGTTTATGGAAGACAAATTGTATCAAGAAAGACTTTAAATATTTCTAAAGAATGCATGAATTATGAAAGATATGACATGAAATATTGGTTCGCTCGATCAAGTTAATGTATCAACAACAACATAAAAATTATTTGTTAAAAACACTAGAAAATGTAAATCGATTTAAATTTATCTTCTAAGAATTATCTGTTAACAACAACAACTAAGAATCAGTCACAACTATTAATGAATCGCACATTAAACAAATAAATGTGTCTCCTTTAACATAGCACACAAATTAATAACAAAAATTTCATGCTTCCATGGGTCTATTTGTAAGTAGAATTTTTTGCTTAAAGTTTTTATCGCATCTGAGCGGCTACACTTTTATCCACTTGAAAAGCCTTGGCAAGAACATATGTATCTATATCTGTCTCTGATCCGAAAACTGCATTAACAATGCTTATAACACCAGGGTTCTGACTACTCAAAGCAGCAATAGCTACACCATTTCCATATCCCACGTTGCGTTGGTAGTGAACAAGTCCAATAGGGAAAACAAACACGTCCCCCTTGTTAAGGACCTTAGTAATAAGGCGATTTTTAGGACTCGAGGTTACAGAACCAACTTGAAGAGTACCTTCGAGGACAGTGAGTATCTCAGTAGATCTAGGGTGAGTGTGAGGAGGGTTTATTCCCCATTGTGCATAGTCGATGCGAACCAATGAAATACCAAGAGTGTTCAGTCCTGGTATTTGACCTTAGAACCAAAAGGGTTAGTTGTGTTTCCAGCTAAATGTAGGCCACTGAAGAAAAAGTCCTCTGCTTGATCTGACTAAGCCGTTTACCCTAGCTGAACTTGTAACGTAATTTGCATCAGACAACTGCTGTAACTGAAGTGTTGAACCAGAATACTGGGGCAATATAGTATTAGATTTGTTTGACCAAAAATATGCCTCTTGGTTCAAATAATTAAATTTATGTGATTAAGGGTTAAACCTAGTTAATAATTATATTTCTAGGTGTAACTTCCGAAAGAGTGATAAACGTCAAATAGATCTGGTAGAATAGTGATAACAATATGCAATAACTATTTCAAAAAGCATGAGCAATAATATAGCATTCAATAGCAACGAATAACGATAAATGACATTTAAGTAAATAGGAGGAATGATTCACCCAATAAAGGATGAACTAAATGGTTGTTCCTCCTAACAATGATGAGTGACAGACAAATCCTTGAATGTTTGAATTATCCTCGAATCTGATGAAAAAATATGAAATAATATAGACAAGAACTTGGTAAAAAGGTGATGTTTTTATCTTAGTGAGTGAGTGAGAGTGAGTGAGTGAGAGAGAGAGAAAATCTTTTGTTAAAGTGTGTTCTTACAAATGAATATCACATGCCTTATATCATTGTCTTTTTTTCTATTTATATGAGACATATTCCTAGTAAACCCTAATAGTACAAGTGCAGAGAATATCCACTAGAATATTCTCTTTAATATCCTATTTCGAAAAACTAGCTGTCCTCAATCTCGACCATTATTGACATCTCGACTACGGTTCTCTTCGGCTCTTCGACTATGGGTCTTGCGACTTCCTGGTCCACCTCAACTAACGATGGCCCGAGAATTCTCCATTTAGTGTTATCTTATCTTAACTATTCTAGGACAGATTTTGACCCACACAAGATTACTACAAAGAAACTGGCTGCTCCATTCAGAGATCGATTTTTTTCTTTTCCTTTTTCACTTTTATGTTAGGATGAATGATCTCCCATGAATAGAAAAGGAATTCTTCAAAAACTAGCGGGCAAATTGAGAGAACTTGCCAAAAGAATGACAAATTAAAGCCTATGAAAAGATTATGAAGATCAATGGGCAAAATTCCAACTTCTATATCAACCCATGGTCATAACTCCAACTATGTTCGAGATATTTAAAGTAACATGATAGGACAATATAAGGAAAAATTACCCAAACTGTCACTCTATAAACGTTTCTAAACAAAAATAGCCCAAAACAAAATATCTACTAAACAAAGGCCAAATTGTCATTTTAAGCCCAAATAGTTTCAATTAATATCAGTTTTTTTGTATTCGTTATTTTTGTTTTACAGACACTTCTCTCTCTTCTCGAAGTTCTCTCTCTCTCTCTCTCTCTCTCTCTCTCTATATATATATATATATATGCATTGGTTTGCTAAATTGAGCAAATATTGCTGAAATTGACGACAAAACAAGATACATTTGCGATTATTTTCGTTTGACTTCGGTAATTTGGAGTAGAAAATCTCTTGTTTTGTATATTTTTTCGGATTGCATGTGTTTTTGGAGAAGTGACGTTGCTTTATTTTTAGGTTTTTGCGACTAAATTGTTTAGTTAGAGTTCATTGTAGGTATCTGTTATAGATGATTTTGTTAGTTTTGGTTGAGTTTTGTATCAATTTCTTCACAAAATTCTGTAACCGTTTGTCGTATAATTTTTTTTTAAAATTTTCTCATTCAACATAGTTTCAATTGTGAAACAGAGCAATATGACAAGATAAACTCGTTCGATGAGTTCATCACCTTATTCAAAGCCGGTTTCATTTGAGAAATCGAGCATCATGAGAAGATAAAGTAGGTCGATGAGTTTATCTCCTCATTCAACCCCGGTTTTAGTTTAAAAATCGATTGATGAACGAAATATGGGAAGATGAAATCGTTCCGAGAGTGTTAAAGTGTTAGAATATCAAAAGGATGTTGTTGGACAATCTGAGAAAAAGAAGAGCAAAAGGATTATAGTGGATGATGTTGAAGGTAAGAGAAAACTTGTCGTGGAGGACGACGTGAATTTGGGTGTCAAACTAAAAAAAGTAAGGTTCAGAAGGCAGAAAAAATTAAAATTCCTGACAAAGTTTGTAAGGTACATACAATTTCAGTTATATTATTTTCTATTTTTGAATCTTCTTTTAAAATTGGATTTAGTTTGTATTTGTTTGTTGTTAATTCGTATCATTTATTTGTAATCTTGGAAACTTTATATTCCGGTTGGTGAGCCTTTTCCTGTTATTCATTGGACATCATACACTAATGTGGATATCATATCCGTTTTACAGTCAAAGTTGACTGATGTCCAGCTTCAGATGTTTAGGGAAAGCTGTTTTGGCTATTTCCTTGATTTACCTCGAGTTTTCATCCAGGCACAACTGGTTCGTTCTTTAATGTTTAGGGAGTTGGTTCAAGATAAGTGTGATCAATTTTATGTGAAATTAAATGACGAATGTGTTTTACGTTTTGGTGTTCGCGAATTTGGTGTTGTAAGTGGTTTAAACTGTTGTTGCAATAAACATGTTGAGGATAACTTCAGTGGACCCAATAGGTTGGTGGATACTTATTTTTTTAGTTTTGAAGGGGTGTCAAAGAAGTCGCTTATTGATAGTTTTGAGAAGAAGAAATGGCAGTATGATGCAGACGCAATTAATATTGCTATCATTTATTTCATAACATATTTATAATGTTCACTCAGGCTTAGAAGACATTTATAAGTAAACATGATTTTTATCTTGTCGAGAGTGGTGAGTATGTGTCCTTTCCGTGGGGTAAGATTGCGTTTCGAGCTTTAATGAAGTCGGCGAGGGACAGGTTGAGGGGAAGTCTGAGTTTTATAGGATTGGTGGATTTACTCTTGCACTACAAGTGTGGTTATATGAATGTTGCACTGCAGTCGATAAAAAGTTTGTTGTTCGCATTGGAGATCATATACCACGCATATTGAATTGGAAAATGACAGACAAGCCAATGCGTGGGGACTTCTCTACTGGTGTTTTCAACAGCATAGGGAATAAGGTACCAACTTTTATGTATTGATGGGTTATACATATATGATATATTGTAATTCATTGTGATACATCAAATATACAGTTTTTATACATCTTTGATACATCTAGGACTGAACCATTTTTTGTTACATTTGTAGTTTAAAACTATTTCTCCTACAACTGAAGAGCTAAGAAGATTTACTTTGCATGTTGAAGTTAACGATGGGTATCAGAAATATTTGACATCACGTAACAGGGGAAAACTTCCTATTGATGAGAGCGATGATTTTGTCACGCCACCCTCGAAATAAATTAAGGAGCTTGTCCCACCAAAAAAGGCACCGGGTGTCCTACCTATTGATTATGTCCGTGAGTTGTAGAAGTTGAAAGTTGATGTTAAACATGTTTGTATTCATATATATATATATATATATGAAAGTTTTGTTAAAAAAGTATATCCAAAGTCTATTATTTTTCTTATTTGTTTGCCTTTGTAGCTCCATAAGCAGTTTTAGTTCTTCATGGAATATATTTCTGATAAATTCAAGGAAGTCGTTGAGTTGATAAATTCCAAGTTATGTGTTTATTTTCCATTGTGAATTTCCTTTTAATTTTTAGTTAACTTACCGTATCTGTTTTTCAAAAATAGCTTGGTGCAAGCAAAGATAAATATGGTGCACATCCAGAGGAAGACACCAGTGATCGTCAAGACAATAATGATTTTGTGAGCAATATGGAGTTTGGTGGCAATGAAGATATTAACATAGATGGTTGTGAGGTGTGTTTAGTTGTGCATTCTGCCCTTTTCCTTTTCCTTTTCTTTTTTGTTTTTGATAATTTGATTCTTTTTAAAAAAAAATTAGGTCGGTGGAAGTGAAGTCTAAGATGTTCTACATTCTCAAGGAGATACCAATGCGCATCATCGTAACAACATTGTGCTCTATGAAGCAGATCAGTTAGGTGTCAATATCATGGAAGTACCTTCTGGTGGTGTCCCTATCATGTTCAATGCTAAAGTAACTTTCACACCAGATGTAGCGCATGCTGGTGCTATTGGTGAGACTGCAGATGAGGCGGAGGCAGAATATGGGAAAGAAATGATTCCCGAATCTCAGGCTGGCGCCGTTTGTATGACTGTAAGTGTTGATGAGGCGGCAGGGGGGATGAAGGAACAATCTGAGAAAGAGGTTCCTGAATATCAGATTGTTCTATACCATCCCGAATTACTTTCTGAAGTTTCGCCGCAAATGGAAAAAAAGAAAGAGATGTCCTGCAAAGATCGTGCAGTCTCCGTTCATTACTGTTTTTGATTTAGAATCCAGTAGTGGTGTTGTTGCAAAGAAAGAAATAAAAAGTAAATTTATGTTGTTAAGCATCCTTTTCAAAGCAAAATCGGAACTGGCATTAACAACTCTTTGTTGAATGTATTTGTTGCATGGGTCAAAGAAGGGAAGTCCAGAAAGAAGTAAGTTTTCAACTTCTGAGTTTTGTTCAGTTTTATATTTTAATATATTATCATTTGTAGCATTATTTTATATCAAATCAATGTATCTCTTTTGTGTATATCTATTACCAGGAATGAAATTTACTCGAACAATGTTAGTGAACTCAATCCTGCTTATGATCTTGGTGTATATCATGTGAAGATAAAAAATGGTTTCACACTTTGACATATAATGGTCAGCTTTTGGATGACTCAGTATGTAAGAAGTTACTTTTACATTTGTTTTTAAATTTTAGCCAATGTACACATGGTCAGTCCTCTTAAGTTAGAACAGATTGTTAATTACTATCTTTTCTGGCACAAGAGAAGTAGTGAGCATTCATTTTCCTTTGTTTCCTATGAATTTGGTTTGAAAAAGCGTAGCTGCTTAAAGCTTAAGAGCCTTCAAGTTGTGATAATTTCTACTGTCACATCTGGAATAATGACTACATATGGAACTTTCTTTTGACCTCTAAGGCCTATGCTTGACGAAACACATCTCTATTAGTGTAATACTTATCGTAATTACTGAAATACATCTCCAAAGGAGATAAATGAATTTTAAATTTTTTGGGTTTGCCTCTGATAATGCTAATGAAAAGAGAAACCACAGAATTGGTTGACACAAATTTGTCATTATTTGGTTATCTATTTTATACTATTACAGTGATTAATTATTTGTTATGTTTTATTTCAGCACATTGATGTTTTGTTACATTATTTGATGAAGAAGTGGAAGTATGACAAAGACCTACCTATAACATTCACCACCACAGATTGGTATTTCGACGAGAAATTAATGAGTTGTGGCAGGCGTTTATTGAAACATGTGGAGATAGTGAAGTGTGCAATCCGAAACATGTCATTGTAGAATATATTCAGGGGTATATCTTGGACGCCAATATTCCATGGCACACTATGAAGCACGTCTTAATGCCAAGTAATGTTGCGGAATAATGGCATTGGATAATGGCTGTGATGTCCTTCAAGGATATGTGCATTTATGTGTATGACTCTATGCGCGGTGGAGATGCTCATCAAGCCAAAGTTCATAACACAATATGCAAGTATTTTATGTTGTTGCCTCATTTGTGCGCACACATTTCTGTTTAAATAAAAAAGATATCAATTGGCGCACTGGTGTCCACAAATCAAAGGACTTGATTACCCTATTTGATGTAAAACTGGTTGAAGGACTGACTCAACAAGTCGAAGCGTATGAATTTCTTTTAACATAATCTATTTTTTATAGATTCTGCAATTTGATAATTGTTGTTATTTTCTTGTAGTGATTGCGGTGTATTTGCGGCATTATTTGCCGAGTATTTAACTGAGGGAAAGATGCCTCCTAAACAATTCAATGCTTATGCACACCGACACAGATTTGTGCTCTCTTATGGGATTATGCTAGAAAGAAGATGGAACTGAACGCGCAAAGTGATGACGAGATTATTAGCCTATAGAATAAGTCGCGGAAACTGAAGAAGTAGTTACCTTTTTCATTGTTGGATGAATTCAATAATTTTGTTTTGTATTGTGTTATGTTATGTTGTCATTGTTGTAAGACGGATCATATTTGTTTGTGTTTGAACTTTATGAATACTCTTAAGATTTATACGGCAAATGAGATGTCTACTCTGTTATAAAGCTTTAATGAGTTTTAGTGCAATATTGGAGTATTGCAATTTAGTTTATTTTGGTATTTACTCCCTTGATTTTGTGTTGTGAATTCAAGATATGAAAAATATACAGTAGTTTGTGATACACTGTTTCTTCAAGATATACACATGATACATAATACGGAAATAATACACATATGATACACACATGATACATAGATGACACAGTCATTTTGGGTTGCTGCACAATTAGTTTCTTCACAATGAGTTCTGCAGTTTATTTGGTTTCCAAATATGTATTGATGAAGCCACACACTTATTTGCAAATTTCTAAGACTATTTGCACAGTTTTCTAGCTGCTATGACTGTTTTCCATTAGTTAACTTTGTTATTAAACAAATACAAACATGAGTAAGAGCCGATACACAGAGATACATAGGTGATATATAAGATATACATAGATGATACAAATATGATACTGTCACGACCCAAAATCCAACTAGTCGTGATGATACCTAATTCAACCCACTAGGTAAGCCAATTAACAACAATCCAATTCAATGAGATTTACTGAGAAAATAAATGATCAAATAACGTAACTTATATATACTTTTCAAGGACTGGTAGTACAAATCATGAGCTTCTAAGACTTAGAGTTTACAAAGCTGGTATGAAATAAATACATCATCTATTCGAATTATACATAAAGAGATTTTTATAAATCTAAAGCTACCATAAACAAGAGGTAGCAACAACCGGAACACATGTACATCTTTAATACCAGCTTCCGCTATACACAACGACATCAGCTCCAAAATCTGCACGTAAGGTACAGAAGTGTAGTATGAGTACAACCGACCCCATGTACTCAATAAGTAATAAACCTAACCTTAGGTTGAAAGCAGTGACGATCTTGGACAATGGTAAGAGTTCAACACCAACAACCACGAACAACTCGTAACAATATAAATAAAGCAGTACAAGTAATAACTCAAGATATGATGCTCAGCTCGTTCAAGTCACGGAAAGTAGAAATGTTTTTCATGTATAACAGTAAAAATCCAAATCTTTCACCGAAATCAACAAAATATGAGTAAGTTTGTAAAATTGTGATTTTTGCCAAAACTTTCAACATGTAAATGTTTCATTACCAGATGGCATGAGGAAAGTACATCTCTATGTCTACATGTCAATGTGTATGAGAAGTCATGAATGACGTAACACCATACAATATGAAGAAAATACGTCTCTTTGCATGCATGTCAGGTGTGCATGTCAAATGCAATGCAACACAATGATAAAACCATATGCATACTCTTAGAGTATCAATTCACTCAGTACTCCCATCCACTCAGTCCTCACAGTCACTCATTCCTCACAGTCATTCAGTCTTCACAGTGTCACGACCCAAAATCTACCTAGTCGTGATGGCACCTAACCTAACCGGTCAGGTAAGCCAATTAGCGGCTATCCAATTTAATGAGATTTATTAAGAAAAGAAATGATTATACACCTCTTTTATACAAACAATTTCCCAAGGATTGGTAGTATAAATCACGAGCTTCTAAGATTAGAATTTACAAAGCTGGTATGAAATAAATACATTATCTGTCCGAAATGTACATAAATATATTTTTATAAATCTAAGGCTGTCATGAACAAGAAACAGCTACAACCAGAATACAGGTGCATCTTCAAATCCATCTCCCATCATTCACAACAACAACAACATCCAATATCTATATGCAAGGTACAGAAGTGTAGTATAAGTACAACCGACCCCATGTACTCAATAAGTAACAAACCTAACCTTAGGTTGAAAGTAGTGACGAGCCGGGACAAGGGTCAAAGTCCAACTCCAATAACCAATAATAGTTCATAACAGTATAGTAAAGATGGTGTAAGAAATAACTCAATAAATGAATGCTCAGCCCGTATAAAATTTCAGAAAATAAATGCTTCTTTTCAGGTATACAATAAAACTCAAATCCTTTGCCAAAATCACCAAAATATGAGTAGGTTTGTAAAACTGTGATTTTTCCCAACACTTTTCAACAATACTTAAGATGTTTCATTTTTCAGATAACATGAGGAAGTGCATCTCTATGGCTACATGTCACTATGCAGGTGAGATCATGAATGATGCGATGTCGTACAACATGAGGAAGAATGTATCTCTATGCTTGTATGTCAAGTGTGCATGTCAAATGCAATGTATCTCAGAGATGAACTCATGTACTCACACTCTCAAAGTACTCAATCTCACTGTCTCACACTTTCCACTCATCATGCTCAATCACTCAGTACTATATATGGCCAATCCAGTCCAGGGAAGATCCATCTTGGAATATATACATCAACTGACCAACACTCAGTATTGGGTAGGGCCAATCCAGCTCGTGGGGAAGATCCATTCCCAAGTATAAATGATTCGGATAAGATCCACGTCCAGGAAAGATCCATCCCTCAATATAAATCAACTGCGCTCAATGGGGGTATGTGCCGACTTCGGAGGGGCTCCGTTAGCCCAAGCACCATAATAAGCCATATCCAGGCATAAATCAATATAACATGCTGCGGCGTGCAACCCGATCCTATAATATCACTCATAATCAGGCCCTCGGCCTCACTCAATCATCAATCTCTCCAGTCTCTCGGGCTCACAATGCCATGAAATTAGCCCAAATATGATGATATGATGTGTCAATATATAGCAACAGAGACTGAGATATGATATAAAATGAATAAACATGAGTGAGTATGAAATTGCAATGTAAAGAAATAGCTCAACAATAGTAATGACCTCTGTGGGTCCCAACAGAAATAAACATGTAGCCTAGACAAGGTTTCTATTATGGATCACAGCTCAATAGCTCTAGTACGTAGAGATTTAATGGTTATAGATAAGATCAGGTAACTACACAGTACCACAGAGATAACAGAGTTACAATTCACACGGTGTATGCCCACACGCCCATCACCTCAACAACAAACACATAACACTTAATTCGTGGTTTCATACCCCCAACACCAGGTTTAGAAGTGTTACTTAGCTCGAGCAAGCCAAATCCAATATCGAGCAAGCCAAATGATGCTATACGATGCCATCCCAAGCGTACCGACCTTTGAACGACTTGAAACTAGCCAAAAGCAACTCAAATATATCAAATAATGCCAAAGGAAATAAACCCAATCGATAAAGGTCAAATCTTTAATCAAAAGCCCGAAATTGACTAAAAAGTCAAACCCGTGCCCGCGCCTCGGAACCCGATGAAACTTATAAAATCTGACAACAAATTCAATTACGAGTCCAACCATACTAGTTTTACCCAACACCGAATCTATGTTCAAAACTCAAAAATTCACTCTATGAAACTTTGGACAAAATCCGCCAATTTTCTCTTTAGAATTCACAATCTAATTACCAAAAACGAAAATAGATTCACGAAATATAACCAAAATCCGTAGAGAACACTTACCCCAATTCATATGGTAAACATCGCCTCAAAACTTGCCCAAATACGAGCCTCCCAACTCAAAATATGACCAAATGAACAAACCCTCGATATTAAATATTTTTTGCCCAGTTGTTCTGCCTCGTTTCATGTGCCAAATGATCCCAAAACTCGCTTTTGATACATCTGATAGATGCTTTGTGAAATTTTAGTCAAGTAAGGATTTTGAATCACCCAATTTGGCCTTAAAATGAGGGAGATATGATATTTTGAAGTTTTAAATGATGTCTGGAAATTTAAGGGATAAACAAATGACATTTGCGTAATTATTTTACACCTGAAAATCAGCAATGAAAGAATTTCCGTTTTACCACCCAAAACTCATTCAAAACCTCCAGGACACAAGCCATATATGCGTTTCAATCATAAAACACCCTACGAACTTGTTCGCGCACTCATAACACCGAAAAGAGTCATCTTGGCCCGATATTGATCATGGTCAAACTCCAAATTCTTAACTTAATTAGTTTTCTCAACCAATGATCCAAAACATACCCGAGCCCCTCGGGACCCCATTCAATCATAGCAACAAGTCTTAAAATATGATACGAACTTATTCGAAGCTTCAAATCACATCAAACAACATAAAAACCACGAATCGTATCTCAAATCAAACTTAATAAACTTTTGAACTTTCAACTTCCAAAACTCACGCCGAAACATATCAAATCAACTCGGAATGAACTCAAATTGTGCACACAACTCCCAAATAACATAACGAAGCTATTCTAATTTCCGGAACCATAATCCGAATCCGATATCCATAAAGTCAACTTTCGATCAAACTTATGAACTTTCAAAGCCTTCAAATTTCCAACTTCGCCAATTAGTGCCGAATCCTTCTACGGACATCCAAATACAAATCCGGGTATACTACCGATTCCAAACTCACCATCAGTACCTAATGGAACCATCAAAACCCCCTTATAGGGTCAAATTTAGAAAAGTCAAACTTGATCAACTCTTCCAACTTAAAGCTTAAATAATGAAATTCATTTTTTTAAATCAATTTTGAATAACCTAAAAACAAAAAATGACGATTCACATAAGTCAATACATCATATAGAGCTACTCTAGCCCTCAAATTACTGAGCAAAGTGCAAATGCTCAAAACGACCGATCGGGTAATTACACACAGTCACTCAGTCCTCCCAATCACTCGGCACTCGCATTCGCAGTTGGCACTCACACTCAGTAGGTACCTGCGCTCACTGTGAGTGTGCAGACTCAGGAGGGGCAGATCCATCCCAAACGCTATAATAAGCTAATCATGGCATGAATCAATAAAGTCTGGTGTGGCGTGCAATTCGATCCCATAAATATCATTCACAAGCAGGCCCTCGATCTTACTCAGCCATCAATCTCTAACACGTAGAAATCTCATGGATCAAAACAAGATTAGGTAACTAAATAATGCCACAGAAATAATCGAGTCATAATTCACACGGTGTACACCCACACGTCTGTCACCTAGCATGTGCATCGTCTCAACACCAAACACATATCACGCATATTCGGGGTTCATACCCTCAACACCACGTTTAGAAGTGTTACTTCCCTCGAACAAGCCAGATCCGATACCTAACAAGCCAAACGATACTCCAAAAATGCCATCCCGTGCGTACCGACTTCCAAACAGCTTGAAACTAGCAAAAACAACTCAAATACATCATGTAATGACTAAGGAAATAATTTCAAATGATAAAGGTCGAATCTTTAATCAAAAGTCCAAAGTTAATCAAAAGGTCAAACCCGGGCCCGCACCTCAGAACCTGATGAAACTTATAAAATCTGACAACCCATTCAATTAAGAGTCCAACCATACTAGTTTCACTCAAATCCAACTCCAAATCGACGTTCAAAACTCAAAATTAAATTTATGATATTTTTGACAAACTCCCCCAAATTTCACTTTGAAATCATCAATCAAATGCCAAAAATGAAGCTGGATTCATGAAATATAACTAAAATCGAGTATAGAACACTTACCCCAATTCATTTTGTAAACATCGCGTCAATAATCTCCCAAATCCGAGTTCCCTAACTCAAAATATGATCAAATGAACAAACCCTCGATATTATAAGCTTTTGCCCAGATATTCTGCCTCATTTCCTATGACAAACGATCCCAAAACTCACTTTTGATGCCTCCAATGGATTTCTTGTAAACTTCCAGTCAAGATAGGCTTTTAAATCACTCCATTTGACCTTATAATGAAGGAGATATGTTGGTTTCAATATTTAAAAATAATGCAGATTTTTAAATGGGAAAGTTTCATATAAAAACAACTGGGCTCCTTAATTTTCAACTTTATAGCCCATATTTCAATTTACAATTGAGTAGCCTAAAAATAATAGGCCCATATCCGAAAAATGGGCGTTATTTCCGTTTTTGGGATTCAGAAGCGGGATTTTCTATCTTTCAGCGGTATTTTCTCTCATTCTTTCCATTCTTCTTCCCCAAATCTACAAAAATGTGATCTTACACTTAATGCAACTCCAAAAAACCTAGAAATGCTTCTTCATCTCGAATTAACAGCAAATCAAACCCGAAAAGTGAATTTTTTTGATGCAATCAGTGCGATTTTCATTTTTGCTGCAATTTTGATTTCAATTGTTTGTTCGATGGAGCTTTATCCAGTTTACGCTCTTCATTGTGGTGAATGGGATGACAACAAGTTTATCAATTTTGTCGGTGATTGTGTAATAATCGAATCGACATTCAGCTACAACAATTTAGTTAAAGCAATTTCGAAATAGATTAGAATCGATTCTGAGTTAAATACGTTAGAGATTAACTTTCTCCCAAAGGATGGTTTGCCACCGATCCTGATTTACAATGATACTGGTGTTCGGGTTTATATTGAACTAAAGAAGAAAAACTTAGATTTCACTAAGTACCCATTGTATGTGACTGTGAAAGAGATTTATGATAATTGTTTGGTTGCTACAAGTTCCAGTTGTTTGGTTGCTACAAGTTCCAGTTGTATAGATAAAGGCAAATATGTAAATAATATTGAAGATGCATCCACAATTGATAGCACTGAGATTATGCCTGATATCGAATTTATTAAAAACACCAATTATGGAATAATAGATAATATGTTAAACGAATTGGTTAAGGAGGATCAAGTTTATAAAGATAAAGAGACAGTTGTCAGTGTGATGAAAAACTTGGCTGTACGCGAGAGGTTCTAATTCAAGGTGAAGATATCAAGCGCAACAAGGTATGACAATAGTTGTATATTCTGTTATATATATGTATAAATATGTATAAAGTAGTATATATTTGTATAGAGGTTTTAAAATTTGTATATATCTAGTTATGTTTTTGTATACAAGTGTATTTAGAAGTTGAATGATCTTTAATCCTAGGTATCACCTTATGTGTGCGGATGACAATTATGCTTGGAGATTCAAATCTTCTGCCATTTACAAGGCAAACATATTCAAGGTGAGAAGTTACAATAATAACTACACATGCGGCTATGGTGAAAGATACTTAACACAATGTCAAGCTACTTCGGGTATAATTGCTAGTATAGACAAGGACAAGTCTGTTAATCCAAAAAAAGATTACACCCCAAATGATATAATAGAGGACATACAAAAGCAACACGGGGTTGAAGTGAGCTACATGAAATCATGGAGAGCTAAAGTGATAGCAACGACAATGATAAGAGGGAATCTAAGCGATTCATATAAGGAGTTGCCGAGGTATTTGTATATGTTGGAGCATACAAATCCAGGATCGGTTACAAAATTGCACAAATCAGAAGATGAATGCTTTCTTTACGCATATGTTTCGCTATATGCATCTATCAAGGGTTGGGAGCATTGCAGGATGATAATGGTTGTTGACGGAAGTTTTCTTAAAGCAGCATATAAGGGTACCATATTGACTACTTGCACACAGGATGAAGCTGGTGAGTTGACTGCATCTACCTTGTTTTTGTAGTTTGTATAATGTTGTAGTTTCATTTATAAAAGTGTATAGGATTTTAGAGCTGTTGTTGTTATAAGATTTGTAGTATGTATAAAGTTGTATATTCGTGTATAACTGTGTATAACATTTGTATAATTGTCTAATCCCTAATATCTACTTTGTATAAACAGGAAAGATCCTTCCACTTGCATATGCAATTGTAGATTCAGAGAATAATAAATCTTGGGAGTGGTTCTTCATCCAAATAAAGGGTACTTTTGGTGTTAGGGAAGGGATATGTATAGTTTCAGATAGAAATGAAAGCATCTTTAATGCCACAGAAGCCGTGTACCCAGAAGTTCCACATTGTATTTGCATGTTTCACTTGTGGCAGAATGTCAAGCGCACATTCAAGAAACATCACAAACAATTGAAGGATATCTTCTTCGCTTTGGCTAGAGCTTTCACGATAGAGAAGTTTGACTATCATATGACAGAGATGTGCAAAATTGATCCGAGGGTGCAGCCTTACTTCTTTGAAATTGGCTATGAAAGGTGGTCTAGGGCATACTCCAAAGTGAAAAGGTCGATGGTAATGACTTCCAATATTGCAGAGTTAATTAATGCAGCAAACAAAGATACTAGAGAGCTACCAATAATGCGATTGCTGGAGTATTTGACAAATTTTCTACAACAGTGGAACAACAAAAACAGAAAAGGTGCAATGGAGATATCTACAGAGCTTGGCGAAAAGTACGACAAACTCTTTCGGGAAAATCTGATTGCATCAGAGCAAATGACGGTAAAATGAATCAAATATAATGATGCATGGCACTGTTGACTTGCATTTTACTGCTTGTATAAGGATGAATAACTCTGTATAATAATGTATAATGTGCTTTAACTTTTTTTAACAAAACATTTTTTGCAGGTGAGGCCTGCTACAGAGCAGTTATATACTGTGCTTGAAGGGGTAAGGCGAAATATAGTGTGCCTTGAAGAGGTAACATGCAGTTGCGGCAGATTTCAAATGGATGAACTTCCATGTCCGCATGCTTGGGCAGTTTTGAAGAACCAGCAGCTGAAACCTGGCCAGTATTGTTCTTTTTACTACAAGAAGTATAACCTCCTTAGAACTTATGAATTTCCAGTGAATCCGATGCCAGATGAGAGTTCATGGGTAATCCCAATAGAGGTGCTAGAAGATGTGGTCCTACCACCTAAAGGGAGAAGAAATGCAGGAAGGCCAAGAAAGGAAAGACTCAAACCGGCTTCATAGAAAAAGTATAGGAGGGGGTTTTCATGTTCTGTGTGTGGACAAAGTGGTCACAATAGAAAAACATGTAGAAATCGACCAAAATAAATAGTTGGAAACATAACACTTCCTATTACATATGCTGTCATATTGAGTAGTTAAGTTTCACAAACAATAGAGTTACAAATGCTGAGTAATTAAGTTTCACAAATAATTGAGTTACAAATGTCAATAAAGAATTATAATTTACACTATATGTTGCAATTATGTTAAATATGTTTCATTATACATGTTTTGATTATCCAATAATAGTGTGTTACTGTTTTTAATAGTGCTATATATATTGATAGATTGTACAAATGCAAAACAGAACTGCAAACAATCAGTGTCATTATATGTATACAGATGTATAAATGAGAGTATGAGTTTGTATAAAATTGTATACATATGTAAAAACCCTGCAACATTGACAAAACGGCAACAATAATGAAAATACATACTTTGTTAAAGAAAAAACAACTGAAATATTCATTAAAATGTAATTCATTCACAGCCACAATGTGTAATGACTATCACAAACTACACAAAAATAAAGTCATCTACATTAAAATGAAAAAGAAACAGAACTACTTTCTCGGTCGTCCCTTCTTCCTCTTCCTCAAAAGTCTCCCTGTGATTTCATCACCACTAATTGCACCGGACTGTTGTTTCTTCCTCCCATAATCTCACAACAGAGATCCCCACCTGGTGCGAAGTGTCTCAATATCAAAATTATCTTTTCGAATTTCCTTACCCAGGATGAAATACTCAGCAAAGCCAACAACAAAAGCACTACAATCACTGTAATTTAAAAAAATAAATCAGATTCTCTGTACTTTAATGTAAATAGGTACACAAATAGTAAAATAGTAAAACAACTGAGATTAACCTACCATTTGATCTGTTGTGGCACATTATTAACTAGATTAATGTGCAAAGCATCAGAATAGGATTTATCGGTATATGCACCATTGTTCCAATCAATGCCCTTCTTCTCGACATAAAAATCAGAACTCTTCAAGAAATAAAGTATCAAAATTGCATAAGGTAATGCAACATCCAAAGCAAGTCTATCATTAATAGCTCCACTGTTAGAGTCATAGATATGGATGTACCTATCTATGAACGTAAACAACCCCAAATCCCAGTGGCCCAATTTAACTCTTCCACGCTTGACATAAATAGGGAATAACACGTGGTCAACAGTATGCCACGCTACATTTGCATCACAATAAAATCCTCTAATGTACTCTTCTATTTCATGCCCTTCAGGAATCACAGAAGGATCTTGCTTAATTTTGAAATCTTTATACAGTGAATTGATCTTGTTACCAAAGGCAAAGTCGGTTGTAGTAAACCTTATGGCAACATTCGGCCCATATTTTCCCCTCTTCCTCAAATAGTAAAAGATGACATCCAAGTGCTGAGACAAGACAAATAAAACAAAAAAAACCATCATTACTAAATGATTCAAAGTACTACAAAAAAGTCAATATATGATGCAGATATTTTAAATATACAAATTTATACACTATTATACAGAGTTATACATATTTATACAAGGTTGTACAGTCTTATACAATCTTATACCGTGATTATACAAAAATCTTACATTTGATTATACAAAGTTATGTATACACTATGGGGGTCCCAAACAATAAAGATACGCAACAAAAAAAAGGCATTAGGACAAAAAGTTATTAAATACCGTGTCAACCAAAGGTCGACCACAATATGCAAGTGAGTGGAACCAATCCTTCGTGGTCACATGACACGAGCCAAAAGTAAAAGCTTCCGCAAACTTATTTACTTCATCGGTATAAATATTTTTGGCACTTCAAATCACAAAAAACAAAAAGTAATCAGAACTACCTTCCTTGACAAGTATAAAATCAGAACATGAAAGCTTAAAGATGCTTGATATGAAAGCCTCGTATCCATCCCATTATCAACAAACGTGCAAAACTCTTTGGCCAAAGGCGACAAGGGATCAACATCATCAATTTTGATAATGAAAGGATGCTTGATATAAAAAATGAGCTTGTGCGCCGATCCTGATGCCCCCGAATCAAAAACTAGCAAATACGAAGATTTGGCATATTTTTCTGGTATTTTCTATCGAACCGACTGTTCAGGAGAAATGTAATCCTCTTCTACGTCTATGACAAGTGGTCTGTGAAGCACAATTTACGACATCTGTAGCGCAGCTAAATCTTCATCGCCAATGTCATCCCAAAATGTATCACCCTTGACATCACCTGCTACCCCTCAGACAGAGAAAACCAATAATAAAAAACTTTCAAAATGAAGAAAAGAAAAATCAGACAAAAAAGATAAAATGTAGAACGAATACCATGATCAACACCATCAGTAACTCCCTCATTTGCTTTGACACCTAAATCTGTTTGGTTGGCTAGCCTGTTATCTTGATTCACTTGCTCGACAAAGTCAGGAACAACATCATATTGATAGCCATTATATTCGCCGAGACCAGATGTATTGTCATCACACACGCACTAACGAATCTAATAAAAAATAATAGAAAGAGAAGGCATAACTGTTGAGTGATGATTCAGAGAAGGCATAACTGTTGAGTGATTTGGTTTTATCAATAAAACATTACCTTAGAATCAGGAACCTCATCCCTCATTTGCTTGGTTTCCTTCATATTCAGAAAACCGAACACTTGTTTAAAGGAAGAAACTACATAACTGCTGAGTGTCGTAACTGTATCAGTCAACTACAACAAAAAATAACAAAAACAACAAAAGTAAATCAACAACCATGTTTATAACCAAAATATCATGTACATACAAAAAGTACCAATAAACTACAGAAAAGCTAAAGTTGCGGTACCTTTCTAACAACACTCCTCAACTTCTCAACTTCAACATTCAACTGATCAATGCGCGCCGAAGGATCATAACTCGGTTTAGGCTGTTGCTCCATATTCTGAGGATAAGGTTGTTTAGACTGTTGCTCCATATTATGAGGACAAAGTGGAGATGCAGAGACTGAATTATCAGTGTGAAAGGCAGGCACCTCCCCTGATGCAACATCATCGGCATTAACTTCAAAAAGTGTGGCAAAGTTCAGCGTTAACATCTCTTCATGAGTAGGGGAAATGTTCCTATAGTTCAACTACAATAAGAAAAACTAAATTACAATAGTAGAAAAAGGAAATTGTAACATATTCATAATTATACATACTTACAGAAAAACTGAAATCATATATGAAGAGGTATTATAGTACAAAATGTTTACTTGGTCGATACTAGACATGATCACACCACTAGTGAAATCCGCATATGTTGGAGTTTCAGTGACTTTCCAATTAAGAATGCGTGGCACATTTATGCCAACACGAACAACTAGATGCTTGTAAACCATAGATCAACACTCAAAAAACCATATTTGTAAGCAAGTGGCAAACCTCCGAGCCTATACATTGTCAAATAGTCATACCGTCTGTCCCTCATTGTCTTTAAAATATCTTCAAATGACTTTTTTCCCCAAGCATGCGTATGATATTGACCATTTTCAATGATATCAAAATCATCTTTGTTGATACCATGATTATTGGCATATGAGAATATGAAATGTTGGACAAACATCATCAAGGCCATCTTGAACGCATCTTTGTCCGACTTCCAGTCCTTTTTCTTGAAGCGATCAAGAAGCTGCCCCCTCGTTATAGCCCTTTTCCATCTCCTGGAAAATACTCTTTTAGCAACATATTGACATCTGGTTTGTCATAGATAGTGGCGTCTTCTTCTACACACTTCAAACCAGTGATAACAACAAACTCTCCAATGCCAAACCGCAGCAAACAACTATTGATTTTAACCCACAACTCTCTTTCCTGCCCCGGGATGACTTCCCTCAATAGTATACAATGAATAAGTTGATTTAGACTTTTAAATTGAGGTAGGTCTAAGAAATAGCCAAACCAGCTAGCACGGAACATTTGAAGCTGCATGTCAGTAAAATATTGCTTCAAAATGCTGATAATATCAGTCTCGATATGGGAACTAATCCTGTTGTGGAAATGATCAGTTGATTGTATATAGAAGTCTCCAACCTTACATATGGAAAAACTACAAGAAAGAAATCAGGAACAAGAACTATACTAAAATATTATATAAACATGTATAAATCAGTGTAGCAGTAGTTGTATAAAGATGTATAAACAGCTGTATAACTTTGTATGAAATTGTATAAGGATGTATAAAATTAATAGCAACACAGGGAATACCTTCAGCTTAGCTTTTCTCTCCTTGAATTTGCGGTGAGTAGCAATCCTTTGTTCTTTGTATATGCAATCAAGACCACTCATCATCGTCCTCGATCTTGCTCATTCTATGCTTAACATCCTCATTCTTTCTCTTTTTTAGTTTAACACTGGGGCCTAAATCATCTTCATCAACCAAATCAAATATCAGCTTTTCTTTGGATTTTTCATATATCCCACATTTCTTACTCCTTATTCTAACAATGTTAACTGGAGTAGGAGTATTCTTCGTTTGCAAATGAGTCATGCAGCTGCTCTCTTGCTGCGACTTTTTTGTAGGAGCAGGAGACTCAAAATCATCATCATCGGGGGCCTGGACATGCCCTTTCGCTTCCGAATCAGGGGTTGAGGGCAAGTCCCTCAATGTTTTCGCAAAATCGAGCTTAACACCTCTTCCAGCAACCTTTATATGACTTTTAGAAGCAGACATTTTCGAACGCATTTTTTACAATAAAACAAACAAAGCTTTAACAAAAGTGAAGACAAGTGAAGGAAAACACAAAAATCAAACCAAAAACAAAGGCCATGAACAAAAGCCAATTTTCCCAAATTGTAACAAAACGCAAAAAAAATTCTACCCTAAAAGTCGAAATAATAAAGCATGCAAACTAAAACACCAAGTTTAGGCCCAGAACGAAGATAGAAGGAACACAAAATCGAATGGAAAACAAAACATTGTAAAAAAAAAATTCAAAGTCAGAAAAGCCAAAAAATTAAAAATAAAATAAAATTTAAAATCAAAACAATGGTAAAAGCATAAAATGAAATGAAAATTACCTGAAAATAAGAGTGAAAGCTCAAAAAAACACTTGAGACGCAACAATGGAGGATGGTTGCATGGCCCAAGTGATATAACCTGGGCTAAACCAGGTTAGGGCTTCAAATGTGGGATATTTTCGGATGGGCTGTATGACCCAAGTGATATATGATATAATTTTGTATTTTTAAATACGAATTCAGTGGCAATTTTGTAATTAATTTAAAACAATCTAGCAATCCAAGTTTTAGTAAAATGACCATAAATTCCTCATACGATGTCAAAACTTGATGATTCCAGTTGCTATGATTCCAAAATTACGATACAGATCTAAAGCTTTAATCAAAATAGAAATTGGAGTTCATTTGCTTAATGGGGGTACCATTTATGCTCGAAGAAACGACGTCGAAACATAAAAATGAGCGCAACACAACCCAAACCTATCTGAAACTCATCCGAGCCTCTCGGGACCCCATTTGAACATACCAACAAGTCTCATAACTTAACACGGACTTACTAGAGGCCTCAAATTATACATAACAATATCAAAACCAAGAATCGCACCTCGAATCGAACTTAATGAACTTTGAATCTTTCAACTTCGAAAACTCGTGCTGAACCTTATCAAATCAACTCGGAATGAACTTAAATTTTGCACATAAGTCCAAAATGACATAACAAATCTACTCCAATTCTCGAAACCACAATTCAAACCCGATTTCATCAAAGTCAACTCCTGCTCAAACTTATGAACTTTCCAAACCTTTAAATTTCTAACTTTCGCTAATTAGCGCGGAAACCTTCTAGAAATATCCAAATGTAAATCCGGGCCTATGCCTGAGTCTAAAATAACCATTCAGATCTAACAGAACCATCAAAATTTTAATCCGGGGTCAAATACTCAAAAGTCAAACTTTGTCAATTCTTCCAACTTAAAGCTTCAAATATGAAATTCATCCTTTCAAACTAATTCCGAAACACCTGAAAACCAAAATCAACGATTTACACAAGTCATAATACATCATATGAAGCTACTCAAGATTTCAAACCACCGAGCGACTGCAATTACTCAAAATGACCGGTCGGGTCGTTACAAATACATAGCTGATACAACTTCTTTTTTAATAAAAAAGATGTATAATTTACCGAAACACAGAGATACAAAGGTGATGCACAAGAGATACAAATATGATACATAGCTGATACAACATATTTTTTAATCAAACAGATGTATAATTTACAAAATACACTTGCAACATGATTAAAATGATAGATCAAATATTTATTTATATCCAAAATTCAAATAGCATTCTGCATTGATACAGTTCTTTATATATTGGATTCTTCTAAATCTCTATGATATTCAATAAAATAAAATAACAAGTAATTCTAAGTTTGACATATTTCATCCTCTCTTTGGATTATTTCTACAAGTTTTCCTGTTGTGACTTTCTTCTCCACACTCTCCACATGAAATCGACCTTTTTCGTTCCCTTTCAGATATTGGCTTACACCTCCCATTCCTTAGCCTTCCTAGTGATTTAGTCACGTCTGGTGGCAAGGCTTTTTCATCTAGAACTTCTGTAGAAATTTTCCATGTGCTTTCATCAGGAACCAGATAAATTGGAATTTCATAGGTCTTCAATAATTACTTCCTGGTGTAGTACACTGAGAAATACTCAATGTGATCAATGTATTTGTATTTTAATATTGTCCAAGCATATGCACATGGCATCTCATCCAACTGAAACTTTCTACAGCTGCAAGTTCGATCTTTTAGGAACACCATTCTCTGCTTACCCTGTCAAGTACTGAATATAAGTAACTCCTTTAAGGGGTCACCTACAAAATTATCAACTATCATTAGTCGTGAATAAGGAGATTCCCTTAAAATATATATACTGGAAAGCCTACAAGATTCAAAATAGCTTAATATCATGTTAAACCAATCAATATTTCAGCAATGTGGTAAGCATAGATGCTACATTAAATTAAAAGCCTTATATACATGCTAGTAGTCGCCTAAAAGTTGAACAGTTTACTTACATAATGACTAATATATAGCATGCCCCAGAAGAAACAGAGAATGGAGGTAGACCAACTAGCTTTGAAAAGAAACAGAAAACCTGAAGCCTTGGGTAAAATAGATAAGACCCTCAATTACTTGAACACTATAATATTGCTTTTGTGCAAACAATGAATATCAGAAAACGTTATCTTTAATCAATTTGGTCTCTATGTGCCGTGAAGGTGGACACTAGTTTAATAGACATAAAGGGTTCAAGATATAACAGATCCGTGAATTCGGCATGATTACATATTATATGCACAAGTATCTACAGATTCTAGTCATACCTTCATCCGATGTGACAATTTGAGATTGTCCATCAGTATTGTATCATATTGTTTCCCAAGATCAGTAAATGACTCTATTGCATTCTTTTGGTTTGTAACGTTCCATCGTCCGATCAATTGCCTTATGTACTCCAGAAAAGGCAGTAATGGGAGTTCCCTAGCAGCCTTGAGCGCTGCATTGATCGACTCCGCAATGTTTGAAGTGATTGTTAATGTTCTGTTGACAGTGCAATGCGCTCTGGACCGTCTTTCGTACCCAACGTTGATTAAGTAATCTTTGACCTTCTTATCAATTCTCTCTACCTCTGCCATATGGTAATCAAACTTCTCAAATGTGTATGCTTGGGCCATAGCAAAGAATTTGTCTTTGAGCTGCACATGGTTCTTCTTGTAATTTATTTACATTATTCCATAGATGCCATATGCGGACACAGTGAGGTACTTGTGGATACAATGTTGCCGCTGCATTTTCAATGCCTTCATGCCTGTCCGAGACTATGCACATTTCCTCCCTTTCCCAAATGCATCTTTGAACCTCGCGAAAAACCACTACCAGGAAGCATTATTCTATGAATCTAATATGGCATATATGAGTGGTAGGATCTACCTAATAAATTTAATTATATACACATATGTGAGTATATACAACAATAACGACAACAAGCATACCCAGTATTATCCCACGCGGTGGGATCTAGGGAGGGCAGTGTATGTGCAGACCTTACCCCTACTTTGTGAGGATATAGAGGCTATTTCCAATAGACCCTCGGCTCAGAAAAGCATAACCACAATAATGAAAATTTAGACAAGAAGGGACAGTACCAAACAACCATATAAAAGCAGAATAAAAACAACAAAACAATAAGGTGATCACCAATGAAAGAAAACAACGGTTAGTCATACGAACCTACTACCAACAGAAAGCGAGACTGTGTGTCAATACTACTGTTAAGAACACTATAGACTACCTACTTTACTACCCTAATCCTCGACCTCCATACCTTCATATCAAGGGTCATGTCCTTGATCAGCTGAAGCTGCGCCATGTCTTGCCTAATCACCTCTCCCCACCTCTTCTTAGTCCTACCTCTACCTCTTCGTTGGCCCTCTAATGTAAATCTCTCATACCTCCTCACTGGGGCGTCTGTGCTCCTCCTCCTCACATAATCAAACCACCTAAGCCGCGCTTCCCGCATCTTGTCCTCAATAGAGGCCACACCCACCTTGTTGCAAATAACCTCATTTCTAATCCTATCTAACTGGGTGTGCCCGCACATCCATCTCAACATCCTCATCTCTCATCTCAACATCCTCATCTCTGCTACCTTCATCTTCTGGACATGAGCGATCTTGAGTATATACACGAATAATATATATATATATATATATATATATACACACACACACATACACACTATTATTCTTATTTTTACCCGCTAGATCTTATGTGGATGCTATCAATAATGTTCCTCTGTATGTCGATTTAAGAAAGGTTCCATCTACAATAAAGTTTGATTTGCAATACTATCATCCTTTTATAAACGGATATAGTACGACAAAAGCATATATGAACAGGTCTTCCTCTGTTTGTTTCAAACTTACCACCGACATAGGATTTGTAAGAACCTGCATATAAAAGTAGCTTGGCAGCTTTTCATCTGATTCGCTCGGGTTCCCTCTCAGTAGTTGAACTGCATATTCATTCGATCTCTATGCTAGCATATATGTTATTTGAAAACCATACTGCTTGTTCATGTCTTCAATTATGTCATTAGGAGTTTATATCGTTTTTGGGTCTTTATACTTGTCTATCAGAAGACTGCCGATGAGTTTTGCAGTAGCTTGACGTTGTGCGTAAGATCTGTCTTTTAGCGGGCATAAGTGCAGTTTGCTAAAATGTTTTGTTACGACCCAAAATCCGTTAAAGGTCGTGATGACACCGGACACCGCTGTCAGGCAAGCCAAAAATAAATACTTAATTTGATTCTCATTTTAATATTCTTGAAATCATATTTCCTTCAATAAAATAGTAAAAGATGGAATTTATAGAGTAAATGATAATATTTTTAACAATTTCAATACAGGACAACCCAAATCACCCCAAAACCCGGTGTCACAAGTGCATGAGCCTCAACTAGGAATGTAAAATAAAATACAACATATGTCCATAATATAAATTCGGACAGGAGAAATATCAATACTCTGAAGGAGACTCTGCTGGCTGCGGACTCATAATATGGAATGCAACTCACCTAAGTCCCTACAATAACCGCGCCTCTGCGCCCATAAGGCCACTAGACATATATGCACCTCCACAAAAATATACAGCAAGTGTAGTATGAGTACGTAAATCAACGCGTACCCAGTAAGTATCCCGCCTAACCTCGAAGAAGTAGTGACAGGGGGTCGACTTTGACACTTACTATGGGCTATAAATAAAATATCAATGATATAATTAAGCAGGGATTGCGTAGAACGGCTGTTAGCTCAATATCATGAAATAAGTAAACAATTCTTTTGTTCATAAGAAATTTCCAAATTTATTTTCGTCATTTAACATTTTTGTATCTCGGGCCAATGGAAGCAATATCAATTATTATCAATTCCAAAAATATATAATGTGCAAATCATGCCGAGGTCGTACGACCCGATCCAATATAATATTAAACTGTGCACTGCCGGAGGGTCGAACGCGAACCATAGATGCATCTATTTAACTTGCCGAGGCGTTTGGACCATTCCAGTAAAGATAAACACATTCAAACAAAAAAATTAAGTTTTTATTTAGGTTTGATGTTCAAAGAAATGTCAATTCTCATTAACGGTCAACTGACCCGTCCGAAACCTAAGTAGGTGAAGTTTAACCTTTTGAAATTCCTTTATCAAGTTCCAATATGTTTTAAATGGTTAAATTAACAAGTAGGATGCAAGCATCGCAAATGTAATGCGATTTGAGTCCTAGAATACCCGGACATAAGCATAATAGTAGCTACGCACGGACCCTCGTAACTTCATACGTACATAGCCCCCACAAATAGAAGCACATATTGAATTATTTCACCTATGGGGTAAATTTCCTGTTAAAAGGTTAGAAAGGAGACTTACCTAGCTACGAAATTTCGTAAACGGCTCCAAAGCCTCTTTACCCCTCAAACCAATGCATAACGCTCCCAAACTAGTCAAATAAATGTGCAAACCCATAAATATATATCTAATACTTATAATTAATCAATTTATAAGAATTTTTCAACTCTGCTCGAAAAATCGATGAAGCAACCCTCAGGCTCACTGGATTCCGAAAAGTTTCGAAGATAACCATTACCCATAACCTCACGAACTCAAATATATGATTTACTTCCAATTCCATGCCCAAACTCGTGGTCAAAATCCAAAAATACAAATTTCTAGGTTTTTCTTCAAAACCCCCAATTTTCTACAAATTGTCATGTCTAAATCCATGTATAAACCTTGTATTTAACTTAAAATAGGTGGGGATAGCTTACCTTGCCATTGATGATGAAATTCTACCTTCCAAGAGCTCCAACAATCGCACATCCAAAAGAAACATGGAGGAAACAATAGCCAAATCTCGTCTTTAAAATGACACAGCCCAACCCAACCTTCGCACCTGCGATGCCTTGGCCGCATCTGCGGTCCCGCACCTGCGGAAATTCTATCGCAGGTGCGTCTCCAGCTCATCCTAACATTTCCGCACCTGCGCCAACTCCCTGCTCCTGCGTTTCTCTCTTCGCACCTGCGCCTTCGTAGGTGCGCAAATCTTTCCGCTCCTACGGTTCTCAGCAGCCTGTCCTCTTCTGCTTCAGCGAGTCACTTTCCCGCACCTACGGGCTCGCACCTGCGGCCCTCTTCACGCAGGTGTGGTTACACCAGATGCTCAACTGCTTCAGTCCTTCCTCAAACTCCAAACTCGATCAGTTAACCACATGGAATCTACCCGAGGCCTTCGGGACCTCAACCAATTATACCAACACGTCCCAAAACATATTACTAACTTAGTCGAGCCTTTAAGTCACGTCCAACAACATCGAAACTTCGAATCACCCTTCAATTCAAACTCAATGAATTTTAGAATTTCAAACTCCTACAATCGATGCCGAAACCTATCAAACCACATCCGATTGACCTCAAATTTTGCACACAAGTCATAACTGGCATTACAGACCTATTCCAACTTCCGGAATCAGAAGCTGACCCCGATATCAAAAAGTCCACTTCCGGTCAATCTTCTCAAAAACCTTTAAATTTCTAACTTTTGCCAAATGACGTCAAAATGACCTACGGACCTCCGAATCCACTTCCGGATGCGCTCCCAATATCAGAATCACCATACCGAGCTATTCCCAGACTCGGAATCCCAAACAGATATCGATAACATTGGAATGCACTTCTACCCAAATTTATGAAATTTTTCCAAAATGCTAACTTCCACAATAGGTGCCGAAACGCTCCCGGGTCATCCAAAACCTATTCCGAACATACGCCGAAGTTTAAAATCATCATACAAACCTGTTGGAACCTTCAAATACCGATTCCGAGGTCATTTACTCAAAATCACAGTTTAGTTAATCTTTCCAACTTAAAGCTTCCGAAATGAGAATTGTTCTTTTCAGATCAACTCCGAACTTCCTGAAATTAAATTCCGATCACGTGTACAAGTCATAATACCTGAAGTGAAGCTGTTCAGGGCCTCAAGCCTCTGAACAACGCGTTAGGGCTCAAAACGACCGGTCGGGTCGTTACATTTGCTTCCACTTAAACATACGTTCATCCTCGAACATGCTAAGGACTGCTCTGGAGTTGTCTGAAATCACTATTTAACACCTCGTGCACCTACCCGTGCTACCACAACTCAGTTGAGCACATTTGTCCGAGATAATCTTAAGATTCTCCCTTTTTATTTAGTCAAACAAGCTTTAGAGCCAAATTCCAACATCCGGAACTCTCCACCGGGCCTGCTTTCAACATACGAACACCGTATCAATCGCTATGCGATGCACCAATACATGATTGCACACCTTTGCTGAATCCTCACTATGCACTGCATAACTCACATGACCATAATAATATCCTATGATAACGATAGTCGGAATTCCACGAATCCGTTGCTCACAACACACCTCCTGTCACATAGAAGTCCTGCTCCAACTCTTGAAATGCTGCCACGACGAAAGAGATGTGTAGAAATTCATAACCAACTGCCGAGTCAACAGATCATTGAGTCTATTCTCCTGAAAAGAGACATTACCTCATTCTAAACCGCGTAACAATAATTGATCTTTAATATGCCTCATACAAATCTGATCGCACTGATCCTAGATCCAATAATCTCATCTCACCCAGTACGAGCTGCTCAGATAATAAGCCACCTCAGACACTGCCAAAAGTCTCATATGATGCCACAATGTGCCAACAAGCTACAAACTCGAATGTGATACATAAGAAATGAACTCTAGAATGAACTACTCAACCCACGTAACTAATTAAACAATCGAAAGGATGTTATGAACCTTCCTCAGGAAATGAGAAGTAGAACACACAATAATAGACATGGGAAACTGTACTCAATAACACACTATTGTGGCATGCAACCCGATCCACATATGATAACCTAAAGAAAACGCACATCGAGCCGAAACGCTTATACTCACGGAATGCCCGAATATCAACCACAAGCATGCTAAGTACCATACGCTACAACAGTCAAGCACAACTAAGGTGTGATATATGATCTGAATCTCGCGAGCCATCTTGCTTACATAACATCATCGTTGCGCGAAACCTCAGCACATGTGAAATTTACAAAGTTGTTTCACAACTCACAAGGCACAATATAGTATTACTTTAAATAGCCGACGACAAAATGACATCTAACGTCCGAATACTCCTCCATAAGGAGCGCTACGCTGAAATGAACACATCTGGCCTGATATAGAGCCCATATTCATATTTAAATCCATCCACGGACCTCAAGCCGATTCTGATCATGCTACGCTTGGATAAGTAGCCTCTCAAGGACCCTCAATGACCTATTCACGATACATATGAACAACCGTCAAATCCGGAACAAACTTCCACATTCCACAACCTAATGAACCGAGCGCCCTTCAGGCCTAAATTCTCACCTTAGCGATAGTATCAAATCTCCATACTTAGTTCCATCCTTTAATCAATAAGGTGACTACATGTCACACTTATGCAATCTTCCCATGGGATACGCTCCCACGACCTTCCGCACGAGGTAACAAGTCTTCACATCTATACCACCGGCCATACTAATGCTGTAAAGAAAATCAGGAAGCCGCAAATCAGTACACAAAGCCTCTTACACAAGACACCGATCTCAGGTGACGCTAAAGACAATACCAGCTTACTCTAAACATCCAAATTCTTCGCTGATCATCCGAGCTCGTGACATTTTTGTCAACACCGAACCGCAACCTTGACCCTTAACTTTCAAATTTCGTACCGCTCACCGCACCGACCTTACCAACACACGAAAGCCCAAGAATTTCATCATAACTCCTGAGCCACTAATAGGATACACAACTTCATCATATAGAAACCTTTCACTTTACTCGTTTAAGGAGAACTATTGCAACATGTAACTGAATTCCCAAACCGCAAAAAATACAAACCATAAGTCATGATCTAAGCTGCCATAAGTCTTCCGGGATCTATTTACACAATAAAGCCATTCGAATCAGATACCTTCCAAATCAACCAAGTGGTGGAGGCGCTCAAGCCTAAGGGTATAACCACAAACTACATGTATAACCTTACGCTAAAGAAAATGATCACTGCCACAATCATGCTGATTCAACCACTACTAGCCGATCTGATTTCTTCTAATTTACCCTGGACTTGCCTTAGGAATAATACTAGCTCCATTCAAAACATCATAAACCCAAATCCGCACTCATCCAGAGTAATCTTATTTCATGAGACCACGTCGTCTCAATACCCATGAACCATCTCATATTCTCCTTAAGCGCATAATAACATCGCCAACTGGTACACCCATTCTGATAATTCCTCTATGAATTCGAAGTCATTTTTGCCCATTCCTCCAATGCCACACTACCGACCGAAGATAACGTAGAACACTCCAAGCCACTTTTCATAATTCATTGCAAAAGCACAAATACTTAACCATACTACTGGCTCAAAATCCTTAGGCACCACACTTAGAAATTTTGAACCCACTAGAACCATTGTTGCGAGTCACCCACTCTGACTTGGTCCCGAATATAATCAACTCCAAGGCTCTGCTAGCACGTGTACATCCTCTCAAAGAAGCAACCGACTGAATTCTTTTTCCTTGTACCTCACATCCAAACGAAGCATAACTCAAAGTCTTCCCAAAGCCTGAACATGAATTGATAAGGCCAAATATAGCACGCATTCCCCAAATCTTCTGCTCAAATTACCACTGATGTTTCCTTTCCTTAGTCGTAATAACCCACCAATATGCCGATAACCAGATACCTCGCAAGTAGATAACAATACAATCCAATCGTAGGCGGTGGGGCTCTCCCACTTAGCTTAAAGCTACGATTACATGACTTTGGAACCCACCAAGATTCCTTCTTCCTTATTGACATGACCTTGCGCAATCGACTCGCCAAATTCCTCGAAATCTTCCTGTTAACACATTCACGAATGCTTTTGAATCACTAGCCATATTTACATATTCGAACTCTTACCGGATAGCCAGTAAAATACTTCGTAGAAGCTTTATCAACACCACACAACCGTTAACCTGCTCACCAGAAATAACCCATATGTGGAAATTCCATGCTGACATCTTCCAACAACGCTGCACTGAGTACAATTACCACGAAACCAATAAACCATCCTCAGCCTGTGCTCCTTCACTAGCTGTAAAAGTCCGTTCACTCCTCATGGACATCAAATAAAGGTGCAACAATACATTCCAATCCAAAGTCATGTTGTACCCTTCTTCATACCATGTAACTCCTTTCCGTCGCATCAACCCTTCTCCGTGTAGCAACTAATATTACAAATTAAGTTCGTAGACTTAGTCACTATCCACCATGAATCCCAAATCACTCTAACTTCCCCCAAGGCATGTGGCTATCCCACCATAGAACCCGTATATCGCTCTACCACTCCCCCAGTTTGATCAAATCCTCTCTTTTAAGCAACTACTCGACTTCTATTTCCTTACACTTGGCCTTCTAGAAGTTTAACCACCGCAAGACACTTCCCACATGTCCTTCCTCACCCTTCGCTGCCCAGTTGTTGCCTTAACTAAAAATTCATCTCTGTAGCACCCGAACCAACAGATCACCGCCAACTCTAAACCTCCCCGAAGATCATCCTCCTTGAGCCACCAACATTAGGATTACCAATTTGATTTTGAACCACAGCCCACTGCGACATCTGACAGTCGCTTCCCCGACACCATTCACACTATTCTGCCCCAAAGGGGATTCGAAGAAGGCCATAACACTGGCGAACCTAACACATTCAATGAAGGACGATGACACGACATATCGGATGAAGGTTCCACCATACTCAAAAATACCAAGTCTCGTTACTCCATCAATCCATCCTAAACATTTTTAGTCCGATTGTCTTTCCCTCCGCTGGAAATAAAACACCGAACCTCTGAATCTCGCATTGAGAAGAACCTCCTTTCAATTCATTCGCTGCCCTTACACGTAGACAAGTATCCTACCATTAATTTAATACTGTGCGATAACAACTCATGAACATCATAACAATTAGTGCATAGCCCTAAAACCATCAGAAATATAGCTACTGAGCTGAGATGACAGAACATCCTTCCACAAGGCGACGACATAGCCCAATCAAATACGCAGGGAGAAACATCCCGTACCACAAACACAGTACCATTAAAATTCCTCGATTTTCAAATTTATAACAAGTGCTTCACGTCGCACAAGATTGAATAGGAAGTAAATGAAGGCATAAGCCTCAAAGGATTCAAATCGCACGATGATGAACCAAGAAGGGAAGTGCTCCTATCAGCCCGGTAGCCTCTCGTAGATAAGTATATACGTCTCCATAACGATCCACAAGACTCTACCAGACTCGCTCATGACTAGTGAGACCTAAGTAAACCTAATGCTCTGATACCATGCTGTCATGACCCAAAATCCGTTAAAGGTCGTGATGGCACCGGACACCGCTGTCAGGCAAGCCAAAAATAAATACTTAATTTGGTTCTCATTTTAATATTCTTGAAATCATATTTCCTTCAAATAAATAGTAAAAGATGGAATTTACAGAGTAAATAATAATATGTTTCATAATTTCAATACAGGACAACCCAAATCACCCCAAAATCCGGTGTGACAAGTGCATAAGCCTCAACTAGGAATGTAAAATAAAACATTAACATCTGTCCGGAATACAAATTCGGACAGGAGAAATATCAATACTCTGAAGGAGATTCTACTGGCTGCGGACTCGTAACGTGGAATGCAGCTCACCTAAGTCCCCGCAATAACCGCGCCGCTGCGCCCACAAGGCCACTAGACATATTTGCACATGCACAAAAATGTGCAGCAAGTGTAGTATGAGTACGTAAATCAACGCGTACCCAGTAAGTATCTCACCTAACCTCGAAGAAGTAGTGATGATGGGTCGACTTCAACACTTACTATGGGCTATAAATAAAATATCAATAATATAATTAAGTAGGGATTACGTAGAACGGTTGTAAGCTCAATATCATGAGATAAGTTATAATTCTTTTGTTCATAAGAAATTTTCAAATTTATTTTCGTCATTTAACATTTTTTATATCTCGGGCCAATGAAAGCAATATCAATTATTATCAATTCCAAAAATATATAATGCGCAAATGTGATGACCTAAAGTGTTATCTTTAAATTTGACAATTAATTCTTTGTTCTAAGACCTCGAAAAGTACTATTTATCATTCCTCGACTCGCGTGCACAGTCCGTATAATTTTCGGAAAATATTTATGTGAAAAATGGATTAAAATATGAAATAGAGCCTTCAAACTCAACTGAGTTGACTTTGGTCAATATTTTGAGCAAACGGATCCGGATCATTATTTTTACAATTCTGGTAGGTTCGTATCGTGATTTGGGACTTGGGCGTCTGTCCATAATTTAATTTGGAGGTCCCCAGCTCAAGTTATGGTCATTTAACGAAAACTAGTAATTTATAGGCTAAAGATTTCCAAAAGTTTGACCACGAAGTTCACTTTTTGATATCAGGGCCGGAATCCGATTCTGAAAATTTAAATAGATCCATTATATCATTTATAATTTGTGTGCCAAATTTAAAGTCATTTCGGATTTATTTAATATGTTTTGGCACGAGATTTGCAAATTGAAAAGTTTAAAACTTAAAAGTTCGAATCAAGGTGTGAATTGTAGTTTCAGCATTGTTTGACATGATATTAGACCCCGAGTGTATTATGTTACAGGACTTGTTGGTAATTCGGACGGGGTCCCGAGTACCCCGAGTGTGATTTGAATCGAAATCGGAACAAGAATTGGACTTAAGGAAAAATTTGAAATTTGGCCTTCTGGTGTAATCGCACCTGCGAATTTTTGACTGCAGATGCGAGCTCGCAGAAGCGAGCTTTCCATCGCTGATGAACCCAGGCATGGATGGGCTTTGATCGCAGAAGCGTGTTCGTAGATGCGCACAAAATCATGTAGAAACAGGACTGGGCTGGCCTGGGGGTCTTTGCAGGTGCGGCCATTTTGCGCAGAAGCGATGTCGTAGGTGCGACAGGAATGTCCGCAGATGCGGAAATGACTGGGCAGAGCCCATAAATTCGAAAGTCGCCATTTTTACTCATTTTTGAGTTTTAAGTCTCAGATTTAGGCGAGCTTTGGGCGATTTTCACGGGAAAACATTGGGGTAAGTGTTGCTTATCCTATGTTGATTATATTTTATAATTCCATACTCATTTATATCATGAATCCGTGAATTTATGGAAGAAAAATCAAATTTTTGTAATATCTTCCCAAAACGAAAAATTTAGATTTGAAGGTCCATTTGATATCGGAATGGGACAATTTTTGTATGGTTGAACTCGTATAGGAACAAGTGTTCGGATTTCATGAGTTTTTCCGGGATTCAAGACGTGGGTCTCAATGTTGATTTTTAAAATGAATTTCGGATTTTAATCCGGAAAATTAGTAAATTCATATGGAATTAATTCCTATGATTCGTATTGAGTATATTGAATTTTTTGTGAATAGATTTGATGCTTTTGGAGATAAATTCAAAAGGGAAAGCTGTGGTCGAGTAATTGATTGAAATTTACAAAACGAGGTATGTGTCGTGGCTAACCTTGACTTGAGGGAATAGATTTCTTAAATTATTTGTTATGTGAAATGCATGTGAACGACGTATATGCGAGGTGACGAGTGTCTATACATCGTCAAATTAATTGTTTGCATAATTATTTGAAAATCATAATTTGTTCTAAAACATGAATTAATTGTTATAATAATTGTTTCTCTCCTATTCTTTGTCAAATATTAATTCTTGAATTCCTGCAATAACTGTTACATGCTTATTTGATTTATGAGTCTTAAGTGTTACTTGACATTTAGCTATTAAATAGTAAACTACCTATTTTCTCCCTGATTTCCATAATAAAGTGCTATTTGTTATTGTTTATTTTATAATTAAATCATAATTATTGTATGCTTGTTGTCTTAAAAAATTTATATTAATTGTTGCATTTATTGGGGCAATTTCTTCTATAAGAATTGATAAGCGAATATGTTGGGGGATCAGGTTGCACGCCATAACAAACTTATTAAAAGTATATTGGGGGATCGATTTGCACGCCGCAACAGACTTGTTTAAAACTTCATATTGGGGGATCGGGTTGCTCGCCGCAACAGACTTATTTAAAAGTCTATATATATTTGATTAAAATAAATATAGGGAAGGATTGAAAATGAATATGTTGTGGGAGCGGGTTGCACGCTGCAACAGAAATTAATTAAAATAATAATTGGTTATGACTGGTGAGTTGGCTTCAACTATTAGAAATGAGTTACCTTATTTAATTCTATTATTGTGGTTATTACTATTATTGCGTACAGATTAATGTAAGTGACCTGCCTTAGCCTCGTCACTACTTCGTCGAGGTTAGGCTCGACACTTACAGTACATGGGGTCGGTTGTACTGAAACTACACTCTACACTTCTGCAGATATCGGAGTTGGTCCCAGCAGCGTACCATAGACTTGTTCGGATTTCAGCTACCATAGGATACTTGAGGTATAACTGCACGGCGTCCGCAGTTCTGAAGTCCCCGTCTACTTTACTTTAGCTGTGTGTTTGTTCTCAGAAAGCTTTATTTTATTTAAACCTTTATTTGTATTATTCTCGAAGTTCATGCACTTATGAAACCAATTCTGGGATGGTATTTAGACACCGTTAATTTTATGGATTGTTTACTAGATTTTAGACTTTACTTCCGTATTTGGTTCTTTGTTATTAATAAATTTTAAAAATGTTTTAAAATGGATAATATTATTCTAACGTTGGCTTGCCTAGCAAGTGAAATGTTAGGCGCCATCACGGTCCGAAGGTTAGAATTTCGGGTCGTGACAGTTGGTATCAGAACACTAGGTTACATAGGTCTCATGAGTCACGAGCAAACATAGTAGAGTCTGAAGGATTGGTACGGAGACGTCTGTACTTATCTCTCAGAGGCTATGAAGTTTAGGAACAATATCACTTCTTTCTTATCCTGTCATGCGATTTTATTCTATCATCGATAATTAAACCATTCTATTCTTATTCTCTCGCAGATGGCGAGAACATGTAATACATCTACCGATGGACAAGGACTAGAGCCCCTGGTGGCAACTATGGCCAGGGGTAGAGGTCGAGGCCTAGGTCGTGCTAGAGGCCGAGGCAGAGGCAGAGGTAGAGCTCAGTCTAGAGCTCGAGCAGGTGCGCCTATTGTAGAACCTCAGGTGGATCTTTAGGAGGAGGTTCCAATTTAGAATGTACCAGTTGGACCAGTTCAGGTCCCGGAAGGATTCATAGCTTCTCGAGTGCTTTAGGACGCTCTAGTCCGTTTGGTAAGTCCTATGGAGAGAGTGGCCTAGAATGGTACATTTCCAGTGGCACCAGCCATCTCATAGGCTGGGGAAGGAGCACAAAATCCTACTACTCTCTCTCCAAAGCAGATGGCTCTCCAGAATCAGGGTCCAGCAGCCCCGCCAGTTGGGGTAGTTCAGCCAGTTGTTGCGGCACAGACCGATGATAGGCCCGCCATGACTTGTGAGGCCTTATTGAGACTGGATAAGTTCACTAAGATCTTTCCAGTTCACTACAGTGGTACACCTTCTGAGGACCCACAGGATTATCTTGACCGCTGCCATGAGGTGCTGCGGAACATGGGTATAGTTAAGACCAATGGGGTTGATTTTGCTGTATTTCAGATAATGGGTTCCGCCAAGAGGTGGTGGAGAGACTATNGCCATCTCATAGGCTGGGGAAGGAGCACAAAATCCTACTACTCTCTCTCCAAAGCAGATGGCTCTCCAGAATCAGGGTCCAGCAGCCCCGCCAGTTGGGGTAGTTCAGCCAGTTGTTGCGGCACAGACCGATGATAGGCCCGCCATGACTTGTGAGGCCTTATTGAGACTGGATAAGTTCACTAAGATCTTTCCAGTTCACTACAGTGGTACACCTTCTGAGGACCCACAGGATTATCTTGACCGCTGCCATGAGGTGCTGCGGAACATGGGTATAGTTAAGACCAATGGGGTTGATTTTGCTGTATTTCAGATAATGGGTTCCTCCAAGAGGTGGTGGAGATATTATATATTGACCAGACCAGTCAGATCGCCTACACTTACCTGAGAGTAGTTCTCTCAGCTATTTTTGGAGAAGTTCCTTCCTATCACACTGAGAGGATTACCATAAGAAATTTGAGCGTCTACAGTAGAGTAGTATGACTGTTACTCAGTATGAGTCTCATTTTTTGGATTTTACCTATCATGCTCTCCTTTTACTACCTACTGGGTGAGAGAGAGTGAGGAGGTTTATTGAGGGACTCACTCACCCTATTAGGCTTCAGATGGCCAAGATGATCGGAAGCGAGATTTCTTTTCAGGTAGCTGCTAATGTCGCGAGAAGGATCGAGATGGTTTTCGCACAGGAGAGAGGGCAGAGGTCTGATAAGAGGCCTCGTCAGTTCGATGGTTTTAATTGTAGTGGTGCCTTACCTGGAGGCAGGGGTAATTTTGGTAGGGGTGATCCTCCCAGACGATTTCATTTAGCACTTCATGCATCTCCCGGTGCTTTGTGGAGTCACGGTCCTATTATGCCTTACTCTAGGCAGCCAACACTTAGTGCACATTCAGCTCCTATTAGTGCACCACCACTCCAAAGTCACTACAGTGGTTATCCGGCCCATTCGGGTCAGCTTCAGCGGTCACGACATAAGGATGGGTGTTATGAGTATGGGAATATTGGTCACATCAGGAGGTATTGCCCTAGGTTGGCGAGTAATAGATCTCGTAAGGATTCTCGTGCCATCATACCGGCACAAATTGCTTCACTTCCTGCTCAGCCAATGAGAGGTAGGGGTTAGACAGCTAGAGGTGGAGGTGAGACCGTTAGAGGTGGAGCTCAGCCAGCTAGAGGTCATCCCAGGGACGCAGTTCAGAGTGGTGGGGCTCATCCCCGATTTTATACTTTTCCAGCTAGGCCTGAGGTTGAGTCATCTGATACTGTGATCACAAGTATTATTCCAGTTTGCCATAGAGAGGCTTCAGTTCTATTTGATCCAGGATCTACTTATTCCTATGTGTCCTCCTATTTTGCTTCATATTTGGTTGTGCCTTGTGATTCTCTGAGTGCTTCTGTGTGTGTATCTACACCGGTGGGAGACTCTGTTTTAGTAGATCATGTCTATAGTACGTGCGTAGTTACTATGGATAGTCTTGAGACTAGTGTGGATCTTCTACTTCTTGATATGGTAGATTTTGATGTCATCTTGGGTATGGATTGGCTGTCACCTTATCATGCTATATTGTATTGTCATGCCAAGACAATGACTCTAGCCATGTCGGGGTTACCTCGGTTAGAGTGGAAAGGAACTTCTGGCCATTATGCCAACAGGGTTATTTCTTATATGAAAACTTGGTGTATGGTTGAGAAAGGGTGTCTAGCCTATTTGGCTTATGTTTGTGATCCCAGCGCGGTTGTTCCTTCTATGGACTCAGTACCAGTGGTTCGTGAATTTTCAGAAAACTTTCCTGCAGATTTGCCGGAATTCCACCTGAAAGAGATATTGACTTTTGTATTGATTTGGCTCCGGGCACTAAGCTTATTTCTATCCCACCATACCGTATGGCCCCGCTGGAGTTGAAAGAATTAAAGGAGCAATTACAAGACTTGCTTGATCAGGGATTCATTAGACCTAGTGTTTCGCCCTGGGATGCACCAGTATTATTTGTAAAGAAGAAATATGGTTCTCTGCGGATGTGTATAGATTATCGGCAGTTGAACAAGGCCACTATCAAAAACAAATATCCACTGCCAAGAATTGATGACTTATTTGATCAGCTTCAGGGTGCCAAGGTATTTTCGAAGATCGATTTGAGGTCTGGTTATCATCAGTTGAAGATTAGGGCATCCGATGTCCCTAAGACAGCTTTTCGGACTCGATATGGGCATTACGAATTCCTAGTGATGTCATTTGGGTTGACAAATACCCCAGCAACATTTATGGATTTGATGAATCGGGTATTCAAGACCTATTTGGATTCTTTTGTGGTTGTATTCATTGATGATATCTTGATTTACTCCAGCAGTCGAGAGGAGTATGAGCAGCACCTTCGGAGTGTGCTTCAGACTTTGAAAAATAATCTGTTATATGCTAAATTTCAAAATGGGAGTTTTGGTTAAGCTCAGTTGCCTTTTTGGGGCATGTTGTATCGGCAGAAGGCATAAAGGTGGACCCTAAGAAGATTGAGGTTGTTTAGAATTGGCCTAGATCTACCTCAGTTACAGAGATCCGGAGTTTCCTGGATTTAGCAAGTTACTATCATCGGTTCGTGGAAGGGTTTTCATCTATAGCGAGCCCATTGACCATACTGACCCAGAAAGGTGTCCTATTCAGATGGTTAGACGGGTGTGAGTTGAGCTTTCAGAAGCTCAAGACTGCTTTAACTACGGCGCCAGTATTGGTATTACCCATAGGTTTAGGATCGTATACGGTGTATTGTGATGCATCTCGCATTGGGCTTGCTGCAGCATTGATGCAAGATGGCAGGGTAATTGCATATGCGTCGCGGCAGTTGAAAGTTCATGAGAAGAATTATCCAGTTCTTGACTTAGAATTGGCAGCCATTGTCCACGCTTTGAAGATTTGGAGACATTACCTTTACAGCGTCTCGTGTGAGGTATTTACTGATCATCGTAGCCTGCAGTATCTGTTCAAGCAAAAAGATCTGAATTTGAGGCAGAGAAGATGGTTGCAGTTGTTGAAAGATTATGATATCACTATTTCGTATCACCCCGGAAAGGCCAATGTGGTGGCTGATGCTTTGAGTAGAAAGGCTGTGAGTATGGGCAGTCTTGCGTATATTCCAGTTGGTGAGCGACTATATGCTGCAAATGTTAAGACTTTGGCTAATCAGTTCGTGAGGTTAGATGTTTTAGAATTCAGTCGGGTTCTAGTTTGCACAGTCGCTCGGTCTTCTTTATATGAGCACATCAGAGAGGGGTAGTACGATGATCCTTATTTACTTTTCCTTAAGGACACGGTGCGGCACGATGATGACAAACAGGTTGTTGTGGCGGAAGATGGAGTTCTACGAATGCAGGGTCGTATTTGCATGCCTAATATGGATGGGCTTTGTGAATTAATTCTGGAAGAGGCCCACAGTTCTAGGCATTCTATTCATCCAAGTACCGCCAAAATGTATCAAGATTTGCGGCAACATTATTTTTGGAGGAGAATAAAAAAGGATATAGTTACATATGTAGCTCGGTGTCTGAATTTTCAGAAAGTTAAGTACGAGTATCATAGACCTGGTGGTTTGCTTCAGAGGTTAGAAATTCCTGAGTGAAAATGGGAGCGTATCACTATGGATTTTGTTGTTGGACTCCCACAGACTCAGAGAAAATTT